>CM035167.1:15912208-16193840 GCA_020205615.1 Panax quinquefolius
GGACTAAGAAAACTTGACATCAGTAATAAACGAATGACTTTATGGCTTGATATGAAAATGTTTGACTACAATGGTTTGAGCTGGCGAGTTCG
This sequence comes from Panax quinquefolius, assembly GCA_020205615.1. NCBI lineage: Eukaryota > Viridiplantae > Streptophyta > Magnoliopsida > Apiales > Araliaceae > Panax > Panax quinquefolius. The sequence goes on from CM035167.1 coordinate 15,912,301, forward strand.
AATAACGAAGTTGCTTAGGAATATGAAAACTATGAACCTTACTAAAGCGATCAATTTTGGCATGATGAGTAGTTAACCAATCAATCCCCAAAAGCAAGTATCTTTAAAGAGATAAGGTCAATGAGTAAAGAGTAATGGTGCCAACTTGAATCAAACAAGATTTTTAAACAATAGCGGATGTAATGAAGTTTTCTCTAGCAGAGTCTCCATAAATAGGTTGAAATCTAATTTCTCCGTGAGTCAAGTTCAAACGTTGAGCGCAAGCAAAGAGATAAAGAATGGGTAGAACCCAAATCATCAGTAAAATATAAACTTACGCAGAATTTATAATTAACTAACCCATTACTACTAACTTCGTTCGGGTTCCTCGTATTTTTGGGGTCCACGCAAGCAAACGCCTTCGAGGAATCGTTGACTTTAACTTTTAAGGACATCCTTTTGAGTCACCGCCTTGGCTTGCACTAGGTTTCGATATCGTATGATCTCAAATATGTCCTTCTTTTCCTGAATTATAGCATACCTTAAAGCTGACATTGGTGGGCGGTTTGATGATATATCCCCTCTTTCACGCATTTATGAATTGTCTGATAGATGGTGCTTTCTCCTCCTTGGAACCAGTTGCCGCCTTTGGCCAGCGTCTTCACATGGTCGTTGTTGAATCTCCTCTTTTAAAATCTCCTCCCATTTCGCTTCTTCTATTTTCATGGCCACGATTACCACGGAGTGAGTTCACAGCTTCATCCAGTGATTCTTCTTTCTCCACTGTTTATCGTTATTACGATGGATCTTATCTTTGGTATGATCCTCGGTTATGGTCCCTCGGTTGAGCGTACTCGTTATCTCGCTTCTAACAATGAGCCTCATTTATAAACATCTGAATAGAGAGAAATTTATGAGAAATGAGATCTTGGCGTATCTTAGGTTTTGAACCTCTCGAAACATCCGTGCATCGTTCCTCATTCTCCACCAAATGAGGTGCAAACCTGGATAACTCATGAAACTTAGCTTTCGACCTGGGACCACCGGGCTATGTTATTACTGCTCCAATCTAATAAACTCCACTTCCTTCATACGTGAATACTTTCGGGAAGTACTTGTCGTTGAGGCTGCATTCAAACGTCTCCCGGCATTTGAGAGTGCGGTTGAATGGTACGCCTTCCTGATTCCCACCGATGTCTGCCTTCGCCATGAACATAAAAGTAGCGAATGGAACTTTACATTCCTTCGTGCATCCCAAGACATCGAATATCTTGGTAATTTGCTTGACCCATATTTCTTGCCGTGATGGGATCCGGCTTTCCCCGAGTGCAGGTGGTCCCAACTCTTTGAGCGCTTGCATTTTGTGACCACCCGTGAATTACTTATCATCTCCTCCTAATATTTTGAACACGAGTCTCCTCAGTCGATTTTGCATGAGCCGTAAAAACTTCTAAACATCCCCTCGTTTCATCATCACTTTCAAAGTGTTATTCAAGGAGGTACATTGCCCGACTGTTGCCACGTTATATCCTCGTTGGTGAGTACAGGCATCTCCACGATCTCATTACTCCACTATTAATATTCTCGGTTAGACATTTTTTTAAATCTTGTTATAAACAAGGGTTAATTAAATAAATTAACAAATCACATAATATACCTATAATATGACCCGACCAACAAATAAGCTTAGGTAGGACACCTTAGCGAAGGATTTACTAAATCTCTCCCCTCTGGTTTGTTCCCCGATCTCATGAGGAGATCCTTATCCCTAAGCTCGATACCAACCCACATGGCGACCCCAAAATAGGTCCATTCCATCCAACCCATTCTGAGTGCGCCAATACATGATACGAAACAACTACAACTTTATTATCACAACAATAAAAGCATGAGTTTAAATACAAATATTATCTTACAGACAATATTTATACTCAAATAAATCCCCGTCACATTTATTGATACATTATTTTACAATAATGGTGAGGACTACTAAACAACTCTCTCTACAGAACCTTCCATTCCATACCCCAATCTAGTACTACGCTGCATTCTCGCCTCCCTGAGAAGAAAAATGGAACAACGAGGAAAGGGTGAGCTCACTAGCCCGGTAAAGAATGTTATGACTAAGATAATATACAACAAATTATCGTTAGTCTCCAACGGTGAGAAAAATCAGACACAAGTTTGAGATAATATCATGCATGGAAATAATAATTCATAGAAGAGTTACGTAGAATGAAATCTACTATAATCTATGAATTTAACGGTCCATCATCAATATTTTATCCTGTATCAATCGATATTCAATCTCAAATCAAATATTCATCTTTTTTTACACTACGGGCCAAAGATATTCATCAATCGGTCATGTTCATCTCAACACTGTTCATCTTTACTAAAGGCCAAAGATATTCATCGGTCGATGTATTAGAACATATTCATTTAAACACATCTTGCATCTCACTATGGGCCAAAGATATTCTTGAAATCATTCGTCTTTTTACTTCGGGCCAAAGATATTCAATAATATCATCATTTAAGACTGAGGATGATGAAAAATATTTTAAAAAGAAACGAATCCGGTGAAACAAAATGACAAGGATTAAGGATTAAGGATTAGTACTTTGTTTTTTATCCATGTCAATGATACCTCGAAAATAATCGTAGTGGTGTAAAATTCGAGAATGATCAAAACATGGATACAATCAAATTTAGTATCCAAAATAGATATTTTGACGAAAAGAAGAATTTTCATTTTTCATTGAATAGTGCTGAGTATCGTGAATAGTCTTGGTATCGTGAATAGTAACTCAAACCCAAAGATAGAAATTCCACAAAAAACATCTTCACGCTTCATATGAATAGTACTCGTGAATAGTAATACGTGAATAGTAACTCATGAATAGTAACTCGTGAATAGTAACTCATGAATAGTAACCCAGACATGAAAAAGTTCCAAATTTGATAAAAAGTACCAACCAATATTTGAAGATAATGATATTGAAGAATTAATATCATTTGAGAAGAAAATAACATCCCTTACCTCGAAAGAATCGATTATTTCTAAGGAAAGGTCGGAAGTGATCTTTGAATGAAACTTGTCTTTGACAAAACTCTCAAAGTATCTAAATACTCACAAAATACGCTCGATAATATAGAGAGAAGAGAAAACTTTGTTTACGGTGTGATTTTCAATTCTAACTTAGCCCTCTATTTATAGGAAAATGTTAGCCGTAGAAAGCAGACTTGACTTACACGATGGCTTTACTACTACTACTATTGCCACCACCACATTTGAAATAAAATTCAGCACATTTCTTCACCAACCACAAGTGGGGCCCACTCAATTCTAAATTTTCTACCAAAATCAATTATAAACCTAATTTTCGAATCAAGCACCTCTTAAAATTCACAACAAATCATTCGTGCATTTTTAATTCGGTTCAAAATTTGTGGACATATACTCAACTTATGTATGTATAACATACCCAAAAATTACCACAATCCAACAGTCGGATTAAAAATTATAACCCCACAATATATCTAAAACCCACGATTTAATTTTAATACCTCAAATCCAGATAAAATCTTGATAAAACACCTCAACATTAATTCCTTCATTAATAACCACATAAATAAATCCATCATTTATATTCATATAAAATAAATATTTCCTTATCATATGAATCAATAATTAATTATTCACAAATAATATTCTGGAATCACATTTACGAATGAACGAGTATTCCCGGGGAAGAGGGGGCTTTCGATAAGGATCTCTCTCTTCTTGGCGCGAATTAGGTGACCAAACCTCTCCTTGAAGCCAACTTTCTAGACATTGCCAATAATGTTATCTAATAATATTATTCAAATAATATGAATTATTGATCCGATAATGAGAAATCTTGTGCGGTGATTATTGAACAACAATAATATAAAATATCAACGCAAACAATTATTGAATCAATAAAATAAAATATTGAGCAAAGAACTCTTTGTGAAAATTATTGAGTAGTGCCTTCTTACGTAAGGATCAATAATTCAACAATCACTGCGATCTACCGTAATGCTTCTTTGTCGCGACGCGTATTCTTTATATTTTAACCACCGGGTATTCCAACGGTCTTAACCTGTAATTTACTTGCAGAATTATTTATAACCACCCAAACTTTGTCGCTTTTCCTCATCCATAAGCTTTCAGATTATGGGGCCCACGCACATTTATTTTAACGGCAACCGTCGCATGAAATATTCCCCGACAAAAGATTGAATATTCCACGACCGAATGAATATTCCCGACAAAAAATGAATATTTTATAACCCGACTTGCTTATTTTGAAATATTTGCGTATTTAACCCTTTTACTATCCACATTAATCAAATCAACCCTTACTATTTCAAAATAATAAATAAAGGAAATTCCTTTTTATTTAAAAAAATTTGGTCTTACAACTTCTGACCTCTCCTCCTTATGAAATTTTGTCCTCGAAATTGACGACGTACACAGTGTTTGAAAAGATGAGGATACCTCGCTCTCATTTTCGTTTCAACTCCCGGTCATTTCCTCAATATAGCATGGTTCCTCCACAAAACTTTAACTTGTGGTATGACCTTTGTCATAGGGCGTCTTCTTTTCCTATTCAAGATCTTGGCAGTACCTCTTAAATCGTTAAGTCTTGACTATCTCGTCTGGTTAAACTTCAATAACGTGGTTTGGGTCTTTCACATATTCGTAGCACAAATATATGAAAAACATTATGAACGCGAGACATACTTGGAGGTAAGGCGAGCCTATAAGTCACATTTTCTACTTGGTCAAGAATCTGAAATGGACCAATAAATCGTGGATTGAGCTTTCCTCTCTTCCCAAATCTTGTAACTCCTTTCCATGGAGCGACACGCATGACAATCATGATCCCCGATACTAAATTCCACGTCCTTTTGATGAAGATCGCATAACTCTTTTATCGATCCTGTGCCATTTGTATACGTTGTCCGAATCATTTGGATCTTTTCTACAGTCATACGTACCAACTCGGGTCCCAACAATATTGCTTCACCACCTCATCCCAACATATTGGAGAGCGACACTTTTCGTCCCATCTGATGCTTGAATGGAGCCACACCTATACTTGCACGATAAGCTTTGTTGTTGTAGGAGAATTCCACCAATGGTAAATACTTATCCCAACTACCTTTGAAGTCTAGGACACAGAGTCTTAATAGATCTTCAAGAGTTTGAATAGTCCTCTCTAATTGCCCATCCGTTTTGAGGATGGTATCTTTGAAGCGAATCGTAAATCTGTGCCCATAGCTTTTTGCAAGCTAACCCAAAATCTTGAAGTGAATCTTGGGTCACGATCCAAAACTATGGATCTTGGCATGCCAATGTAGTCTCACAATCTCATCTACGTCATATCTGAAAGCAAAGGCGTTCAAGGAATAAGTCTCCGTATTGGCAAGAAATGAGCAAACTTGGTTAATCTATCAACAACAACCCAAATAGCATTTATGCCTTGAGAAAAAATGGGAAGACCGTAACAAAATCCATGGTAATGTGTTCCCCCTTCCATTTCGGGATCTCAAGTGGTTGAAATGGACCCTTAGGCACTTGATGCTCGCTTTTACCGTTGACAAGTTAAACACCTCGAGATAAACTTTGCAATCTTTCTCTTCGTATTGTTCCACCAAAATGTATGTCAAGATCACGATACATTTTGGTACTTCGAGATGGATTGCAAATGGTGTATTGTGTGCCTCCATCGTGATCTTGTACATCAAATCGTAATCATTAGGAACCTGAAAGTGCGAGTGGACTCAAGTATTCCTTCTTCATCGATTCTTGCTTACGGAATAACACCTTCTTTTGCACTTTCTTCTTCATACATATCAATCAACTCAAGATTCATGGCTTGAGCAACTTTAACTTTTTCGATTAAAGTTGGTTCTATACGTATACTGACATCATTGCATGGGTCCCTGAGTCTTGAATTCTATCTTCATCTTTTTAAATAAATCACACCAAATGGTCCTTTGTGTTGACAACATCGTACTCGTTCCCCGCTGCATGATCTTACTACGATCAATCGTAAGCTACCGTTAAGCTTTTCAGGATGGTATTGAATGGTATGGTCGAAGTCTTTCAATGACTCGAGCCAACGTCGTCGTTCGCGTGTTGAGTTCTTTTTGGGTGAAGAAATATTTAAGGCTTTTATGGTGCGAATATATCTCCACTTTCTCCCCATATAGATAGTGCCTCCAGATCTTTACGCTTGCAGCTTATTCTGCTTGACTCTAGATCATGAGTAGGATAATTCCTCTCATATTCTTTAAGTTATCGTGAGGCATAAATTATAACTTTCCCGCGTTGCATGAGAACACATCCTAGCCCCTTTGCACGAAGCATCGCCATATAGATAACAAATCCATCCGAACCGGATGGTATGGTCAAACAGTGCCGAAATGAGTCTCCTCTTAAGCTCTTGGAAACTCTTCTTGCGTTCCTCGCTCCATACTGAATTTGATATCTTTACGAGTCAAATTTGAGTTAATGGAGTAGCGATTAAAGAAAATCTTTCCACGAATCTCCGATAATAACCAATTAAGCCCGAAAACTTCGTCTTGATTCTGAATGCTTGATTGTTCTGACTTTGTTGTAAGACCCCAACTTATTATTAATGAAATTTAATTTTCTCTATTTATTATTTTGAAATAGTAAGGGTTGATTTGATTAATGTGGATAGTTAGGGGTAAATCACATAAATATTTCAAAATAAGCAGTGGTTATAAAATATTCATTGTTATGGGAATATTCGTTTGGTTGTGGAATATTACAATCTTTGTCGAGGGAATATTAAATGCGGCCAGTAGCGACCATGTGTGGGCCCCATAACGGAAAGCGATTGGATGAAGAAAGCGACAAATATAAGTGGTTGAAAAATAATGGCGTAGTTATTACAGATTAATCTTGTTAAAATACTCGGTGGTTAAAAAACAAGAGTTAGCGCGGTATTGCACGAATTATTGATTCTTACGTGAAGGCACTACTTAATAATGGTTAAAGTAATTCTTTATTCGGTATTTTATTGATTTAATAATTCTTTGCGTTGATATTTTATATTGTTTGTTGTTTGATAATTGTCATTACGGTATTTTTCATTATCGATGCGATAATTCATATTATCTGAATAATATTATTAGATAACATTATTGGCAATGTCTAAAAAGTTACATCTAAGGAGAGGTTTGTTCACCTAATTAATTGTGCGTCGATGAGAAGAAATTCTTATTGAAAGCCCCTGCTTTCCTGAGAGCAGGCTGAGTTGCCGAGTCTTGTGATTACTGTAATATTATTTGTGAATAATTAATTATTGATTTATATAATGAAAAAATATTGATTTTATGTGGATATAGATAGAAAATTTTAATGTGACAATTGTTGAAAATTAATATTTTATCTTTTTACGATAAAATAATTCATTTAAATATATTATTTTAATAATATAATAATGGTGATATTTTTACAACGAATGTGAGATATATGAGTATCTGAGGAGGAAGAGTATTTTTGTTGCAATAAATGTTTAAAACATGTTAAACATGTAAATTGGACCCCATTTATTGACCTAGAAATTTGATTATAACACAATAAAATCACCCGTTTGTGGATTTAGGTCAATTTACTGTTTGGAATTTGGAAAAACTTTCTTATGCAAAGTTGTAGAAATTGGATTTCCTATAAAACTCGCTAGATTCAAATTTTTTTTTACGATAAAGGGCTATTTATTGTGAATTATTTAAGTTAAAACTCCGAAATAATTGATTTTTGGAAGTTTAAAATAATTTAAATTAGAAAAAACGTTTTGATATGTTTGGTGGGCTTGGTTGGTTGTTGAAATGAGTTTGATTTGGTTTATAAGAGTGTCGTGGGAAAAATTTTATATATATTAATATTATATTAAATTTTCTACTTTGGTTATTCTAGCATTTTCCTATAAATAGGGTCTTGGGTTAGAATTGAAAAATTACACCGTAGCGAAGTTTTCTCTCTCTATATTATCGGCGTATTCTTGTGAGTATTTTGAGTATACTTTGAGTATTGCTATATCTGTATGAAGTTCAATCATAGCTTATATCAGGTGTTTTATTTAGAAATCTTTGTCTTTTTGTGAGGTAAGGATATTATTTTTTTTCAGTAATGATATTATTTCTTCAATATCATTATGTTGAAATATTGATCTGAAGTTTTTTTATCAAATTTGGAACTTTTGGTGTCGATTCTTATTCACATATACTGCCTTTATTCACGTATCTGATCTTATTCACGAATCTGGCCTTATTCATGAAAAATGAAAAATTTTCTTTTAAATCCAAAATATCTATTACGGATACTAGCTTTGATTGTATCCATGTTTTGATCATTCTTGAATTTTACACCACTATAATTATTTTTGAGGTATTTTTGGACATGGATAAAACAAAGTACTGAATCCTTAATCCTTAATCCTTGTCGTTTTGTTTCAATTGGATTCGTTTCTTTTAAAATATTTTTCATCATCCTCGGTCTTAAATGATGATATTAATATCTTTGGCACGTAGTGCAAGATGAATGATTTCTAAAGAATATCTTTGGCCGTAGTGCAAAAGATGAGCAGTGTTTAGATGAACATGACCAATCGATGAATATCTTTGGCACATAGTGCAAAGATGAATATTTGATTCGGATATATATTGATTGATGTTCTGGGGATAAAGATGAGCGATGAACTTTTAAATTCATACATAGAAGATAGTAGTTTGCATTCTCTACTTAACTTTTCTAATGAATTATTATTTCGGCATTGCGAATATTGATTTAAAATTTGTTGTCTATTGTATTCTATTAGATTTTTCCCTGTTGAAGACTAACGATAATTTGTTGTATATTATCTTAGTTATAATATTCTTTCTTGGGCTAGTTGAGCTCACCCTTTTCTCTTTTATTCCATTTTTCTTCTCGGGAGGCAAGAATATAAGCGAGTGCAAGTAGTCGGGTTATGGAATGAAGGTTCTAGAGAGAGTTGTTTAGTAGTCCTCACCATTTTTGTAAAATAATGTATCAATAAATGTGATGAGGATTTATTTGAGTATAGATATTGTCTAAGATAATATTTGTATTCAAACTCTCGATTTCTTGTTGTAATAATAAAGTTGTAGTTGTTTACGTACCATGTATTGACAACCGAGAATGGGTGATGTATACCTATTTTGGGGGCGTCATGGTTGGTATCGAGCTTAGGATATGATCATAAGCGGAGATCGGGAATAGAACTAGGAGGGAGAGGCGAGTAAATCCTTGATTAGTGTGTCCTACTAAAGCTTATTTGTTAGTTAGTCGATATATAAGGATATTATGTGATATATTGATTTCCTTAATTAACCCTTGTTTTATGACAGTGTTTGAGAATGTCGATTGAAATATTAACAATGAAAATGAGGCGTGGAGAGCCTTTGTACTCACCAACGAGGAGAGCGTCTACAGCAGTGGCAATGTTCCTCCATGTGAACAACACCTTTGAAGCGAGATGATGAGCGAGGGGATGTTTAGAAGCTTTTTGCGATTCATGCAAAAATCGGTTTAGGAGACTTCGTGTTCAAAATATAGGAGGAAATGATAGCAATTCACGGGTTGTCAAACCCAAGCAGATTCGAAGAGTTGGGACCACGAATTTAAGGAAAGCGGATCCGATCATAGGCGGAAACATAGTCAAAACAAATTACCAAGATATTGATGTCTTGGGATGCGGAGAACGAAGGTTCCATTCGCCACATTTATGTTAGTGCGCAGGCGACTCTTCGTGGAAATCATGAAGCCTACCCGTCCGGTACCGCCTTTCAAGTGTCTTGGGAGGCGTTTGAAACTATTTAATGACAAATACTTTCACAAAGTGTTAAATCATATGAAGGAAGTGGAGTTCATCATTAGAACAAAACAACATGACGGTGTCTCGATCACGAGGCAAAGTTTGCAAAAGTTATCGGTTTTCACCTCATTTGGTGGAGAATGAGGAACGTGTAGCCGCGGATGTTTACGAGAGGTTTGAAACCGGGCATCTGACAATATCTCATTTCTCATAAATTTTCTCTCTATTCGGATGTTGTTAATTGGGGCTCAATTGTTAGAAGCGAGATAACGAGTATGTTCAACCGAGGGACCATAACCGAGGATCTTACCGGAGATAGCGATCAGCGAATAATGATAACCAAAAGGAGAAAGAAACAAACTGGACAAAAATGGTAACCACTCTGGTGGTAATCATAGCCATGAAAATAGAAGAAGCGAGTCGGAGAAGATTTTAAAAGAGGAGATTTAACAACGCCATTATGAAAGGCAGCGGTCTTGGCTGTGAAGAATCGGTTCTAAGGGAGGAAACGACCACCGTCATTATATCTTCTAAATCACGAAAAAGAGGACATATCAGGTCCAAAGCTGTCCCACAACAGTTCAAGGTATGCTATAATTGTGGAAAGGAAGGACATATCGCTCGAGATTATACGATGGCGAAACCTAGTTCAAAGAGGACGGTGATTCAAAAAGATCCCCGAGAAAAAGTCAAAGTCAGCGATTAAGGAAGGCGTTTGTTGTGATTGGTCAAAATCGAGGAACCCAAATGAGGTGATCACGGGTAAGCTATTTATAAATTCTTGCGAAGTTTATACCTTACTTGATCTGCAAGTCTTTGCCCGTTCATTTATCTCTCCTGCGTGTGCTCAGCGTTTAAACTTGACTCAGGAGAAATTAGACTTTGACTATCTGTGGAAACTCAGTTAGGAGAAACTTTCATCACATCCATTGCTTTATAAATCTTGTTTGATTCAAGTTGGCACCATCACCTTACATTATTGACCTTATCTCTTTAAAGATACTTGCTTTTGATGTGATTTTAAGGGATTGATTGGTTAACTACTCATCATACCAAAATTGATTGTTTTAAATAAGGTTGTTAGTTTTCATATTCCTAACCAACTTTGTTATGCAATTCAAGCAACTAAACCATTAAAATCAATCAACATCATATCTAATCATAAAAGCTATTCGTTTATTGAAAAAGCGGATGTCAAGATTGTTTAGCCCATGTTATGGATTTGAATAAAGACACGTCAAATTTGAATAATATTCACTGTTGTTGTTATTGACTTTCCCCGTATTTCAAGAACTTCCTTGTCTACCCCCGAGGCGTGAAGTTGAATTCTTTATTGATCTTGAACACGAAATACAAAGCCCATTTCTAAAATCCCATGTCGAATGGCTCGTATTGAACCCGGGAGTTAAAGGTCCAACTACGGAGTTGTTGGACATCGGTTTCATTCATCTAATACGTCTCCTTGGAGTGCTCTGTTTTATTAAATAAAGAAGAAGAAGCGGGAGTATCGACGACTTTATATCGACTCTAAGGAATTAAACCATGTCACTATCGAAGAAGATAATGTATCAATAAATGTGATGAGGATTTATTTGAGTATAGATATTATACAGAAGATAATATTTGTATTCAAACTCTCATTTCTTTCATTGTAATAATAAAGTTGTAGTTGTTTACGTACCATGTATTGACAACTCGGAAATGGGTGATGTATACCTATTTTGGGGCGTCACATTTGTATTGCTTCAATCTTGTGCGAATCAACGAGATACTTCATGTTTTGACACCACGTGCCCAAGGAATGCTACTTCCTCGAGCGAACTTCGCATTTCTTGAACTTGGCATATAACTTGTTTTCACGAAGCCTTTGAGTACCGACTTGAATGGTGCTCATGATCTTCACGACTTTTGGAATATATTAGGATGTCATCAATAAAGACAACAATGGTGATCCAAATATTTCTTGAATACTCGGTTCATCATATCCATGAAAGCCGAGGAGCATTAGTCGATCAAAAGACGTGACTAAGAATTCATAATGCCCGTCATCTGGGAGTTCTAAAAGCGGGTCTTTGGAATATCCTCAATTCTAATCTTGAATTGATGATATCCGAGCGAAGATCGATTTTGAAAAATTGTGTTCCTTATAAGCGGGTCAAGCAGGTCATCAATACGAGGTAGCGGATACTATTCTTGATAGCGACATGGTTTAATTCCGGTAGTCGATCTGAAATCGCATCTCCGTCTTTCTTCTTTACTGAATAAAGCAGAGCACCCCGAGGAGATGTACTAGGATGAATGAAACCATGTCCAACAACTCCTGTAATTGGACCTTTAACTCACGAAGTTCAATAGGGCCATTCGATATAGGGTTTTAGAAATGGGCTTTGTACGAGTTCAAGATCAATAAAAATTCAACTTCACGTTACGGGGTGTAGGCAGAAGTTCTTCTTGAAATCGTCGGGAAAGTCGATAACAACAGGAATATTATTCAAATATGGCGTGTCTTTATTCAAATCCATAACATGGGCTAAGAAAGTTTGACATCCGTTTTTAATAAGCGAATAGCTTTATGACTTGATATAACGGTGATTGATTTTAATAGCTTAGTTGCTTGAATTACAGCAACAGTTTGGTTAGGAATATGAAAACTAACAACCTTACAAAACAATCAATTTTGGCATGATGAGTATTTAACCAATCAATCCCTAAAATCACGTCAAATGCAAGTATCTTTAAAGAGATAAGGTCAACGGTGTAAGGTGATGGTGCTAACTTGGATCAAACAAGATTTATAAGCGGTGGATGTGATAAAAGTTTCTCTAACGGAGTCTCCACGAGATAAATCAAAGTCTAATTTCTCGGGAGTTAAGTTTAAGCGTTGAGCACTGTGGGAGAAATAAATGAATGGGTAACTTGGGTGTGGCGCCCCCCAAAATAGGTATCTGACACCCATTTTGAGTAAATCGATAACATGAATACTGAAAACGGCTACAACTTTATTAATCTGACATAAAAAGCTGTGAGTTTAAATACAAATATTGTCATCTAGACAATATTCATACCCAAATAAGTACTCATTACATTTATTGGTATAATATTTTACAAAAATGGTGAGGACTACTAAAACAACTTCCTAGAACCTTCATTCCATACCCCAGAAAGTAGTACTCGCTACATTCTCGCCTCCTAAGAAAAAATAGAACAAAAAGGAAAAGTGTGAGCTCAACTAGCCCGATAAAGAATATTATGACTAAGATAACATAGAACAAATTATCGTTAGTCTTCACGGGGAAAAATCTAATAGAATACAATGATAGAAACAGGTTTTAAATCAATATTCGCAGTGAAATAATAATTCATTATAAGAGTTAAGTAGAGAATGCAATCAACTATCTTCTATATATGAATTTAAAAGTTCATCGTCGATATTTTATGTAACAACCCCAAAATAGGTCTATTCCATCCAACCCATTCTGAGTCGCCAAATACATGGTACAGAAAACAACTACAACTTTATTACAACAATTGTCGTACAAAATACAACAACACTTAAACTGTGAGTTTAAATACAAATATATACCAACTGTGACTCATGTCCCAACCGTGGACAACACCTCATAATGACACCTTATATAAAGGTATAGTCGAAAACTGTTTTAGAAATTAGAATATTTGGGAAGTGCTCGAGAAACCTTCCGTGCATGGGAGCCGTGCGTCACAGGTTATTATAGATATCATATGCCCACAAAATTATCCTTGGTTGACCCAATAGACCCCAAAAAGAAAAAGCGAGAAGATTACTATCATATTCTTCCAATGGTGAGTCTTCTCTTGACATATCATTATCTCCACTTTGTCTCTAATTGGGTATTATACTCCAAACAAACACCAAGATCATATAGGTAGTGCCGAGTAGATATACTCGGCCAAGTGGATCGCCTGACCATCTTATAATAACACGAGGTTGTATGTCATTAGACATCTTGTATGATAGTGGCAAAACACCCTTCCAACGTTGGGTTCACCTCACCTAGTTGATTCACCAAATATAACTAATAAATGATGACCACCGCTTACATATCCTGTTACCCCGCTCGACCCGGCTACACTCTTATTACGAAAGGAATTGTGAAGAAAAGGGTGAGCACAACTAGCTCGATAAAAAGAATATCATGACTAAAGATAAATAAATTATCAATAGCCTTGACGATGTAATAAATCGAGATTTAGAACATATGGTATGTGGCGCCCCCAAAATAGGTATACATCTCCCATTCGGAGTTGTCAATACATAGATACGAAACAACTACAACTTTATTATTACAACATATAAAGCTGTGAGTTTAAATATAGATATTGCCATCTGAGCCATTCACACGCAAATAAATCCCCATCATAATTATTGATACATTATTTTACAAAAATGTGAGGACTACTAAACAACTCTCTCTAGAACCTTCATTCCATACCCCACTAGTACTGCATTACATTCTCGCCTCCACGAGAAGAAAAATGGAACAACAAGGAAAAGGGTGAGCTCAACTAGCCCGATAAAAGAATATTATGACTAAGATAAATACAACAAATTATCGCTAGTCTTCAGACGAGGAAAAATATAATAGAATATAATAGACAACAAGTTTTAAATCAATATTACGTGAAAAATAATAATTCATTAGAAGAGTTAAGTAGAGAATGCAAACTACTATCTTACATATATGAATTTAAAAGTTCATCGTCTATCTTTTATCCTGTAACATCAATCAATATACATCGGAATCAAATATTCATCTTTTTCTGGCCAAAGATATTCATCGATTAATCATGTTCATACAAACACTGTTCATCTTTGCTTTCTTACGGGCCAAAGATATTCATCGAAATCATTCATCTTTTTACTTCTGGGCCAAAGATATTCAATAATATCATCATTTAAGGCGAGGATGATGAAAATATTTTAAAGAAACGAATCCGGTGAAACAAAATGACAAGGATTAAGGATTAAGGATTAGTACTTTTGTTTTATCCACGTCAAAAATACCTCAAAAATAATCATAGTGGTGTAAAATTCAAGAATGATCAAAACATGGATCTGAATCAAAGCTAGTATCCGAATATATATTTTAGACGAAAAGAAAAATTTTCATTTTCGATACATAGTCGTGAAATCGAATAAGTGAATAGTATACGTTATCGTGAATAATAACTCAGACACCAAAAGTTCCAAATTTGATAAAAACTTGAGATCGATATTTCAACATAATGATATTGAAGAAATAATATCATTACTGAAAAAAATAATATCCATTATGTAAGACCCAAATTTTTTAAATAAAAGGAATTTCCTTTATTTATTATCTTGAAATAGTAAGGGTTGATTTGATTAATGTGGATAGTTAAGGGTTAAATCACGCAAATATTTCAAAATAAGCAAGTGGTTATAAAATATTCATTTTTGTCGGGGAATATTCGTTTGGTGCGTGGAATATTAAATCTTTATCGGGGAATATTAAATGCATTGTTAGCGACCATGTGTAATGGGCCCATAACGAGCGATTGGATGAAGAAAGCGACAAATATAAGTTGGTTAAAAATAACAGGCGTAGTTATTACTGGTTAAATTTATTTGGAATACCCGTTGGTTTAAAATACGATGTCTGGCATTGGTTGCTTGGAAATGGCACGCGGTATTACCGCATGTTATTGAATTATTGATCCTTACGTGAAGGCACTTTACTCAATAATTATTACAGTGATTCTTTGTTCAATATTTTATTTTATTGATTCAATAATTCTGCATTGGTATTTTATATTATTCTTTGTTTCATAATTGTCACTTGCCGATATTTCCCATTATCGGATCAATAATTCATATTATTTGAATAATATTATTAGATAACATTATTGGCAATGTCTAGAAAGTTACATCTAAGGAGAGGTTTGGTCACCTAATTGCGGCATGATGAGGAGAGATCCTTATTGGAAAGCCCCTCTCACAAGGAGCGACTGGTTTATCGTAAATGTGATTACGTAATATTATTTGTGAATAATTAATTATTGATTCATATGATAAGGAAATATTTATTTTATATGAATATAAATGATGGATTTATTTATGTGGTTATTAATGAAGGAATTAATGTTGAGGTGTTTTATCGATTATTTTATCGGATTGGAGGTATTAAAAATCAAATCGGGGTTTTGAGATATATTATGGGGTTATAATTTTTAATCCGATAGTTGGATTGTGGTAATTTTTGGGTATGTTATACATACATAAGTTGAGTATATGTCCACAAATTTTGAACCGTTAAAAATGCACGAATGATTTGTTGTGAATTTTAAGAGGTATCGGATTCTAAAATTAGGTTTATAATTGATTTTGGTGGAAAATTCTAGAATTGAGTGGGCCCCACTTGTGGTTGGTGAAAAAATGTGCTGAATTTTATTTCAAATGTGGTGGGTGGCAATAGTAGCGAGTAAAAGCCATCGGTGTGGTCGAAGTGCGCTTGTATGGGCTAACATTTTCCTATAAATGAAGGCTAAGTTAGAATTGAAAATCACACGAAAACAAAGTTTTCTCTCTTTCTCTCTCTATATTATTGGCGTATTTTGTGAGTATTTAGATACTTTGAGAGTTCTTTGTTCGATCTGAAGTTTCATTCAAAGATCACTTGAGCCTTTCCTTCCAATCTTGATTCTTTGAGGTAAGGGATATTATATTTTTTCGTAATGATATTATTTCTTGATATCATTATCTTTGAAATATTAGTTGAAACTTTTATCAAATTTGGAACTTTTTCATGTCGGGTTACTATTCATGAGTTACTATTCACGAGTTACTATTCATGAATTACTATTCATGAGTTCTTATTCACAGTACTATTAATGAAGCGTGAAAATGTTTTTTTATGGAATTTCTATCTTTTGGTGTCGGAGTTACTATTCACGTATCACGGTCTTATTCACGTATCTGGCCTTTATTCACGATATCGGCACTATTCATCGAAAAATAAAATTTCTTCTTTTAAGTCCAAAATATCTATTGCGGATACTAGCTTTGATTGTATCCATGTTTTTGATCATTCTTGAATTTTACACCACTATGATTATTTTTGAGGTATTGTTGGACATGGATAAAACAAAGTGCAGAATCCTTAATCCTTAATCCTTGTCATTTTGTTTCACTGGATTCGTTCTTTAAAATATTTTTTCATCATCCTCGATCTTAAATGATGATATTATTGAATATCTTTGGCACATAGTCTGCAAAGATGAATGATTTCTGAAGAATATCTTTGGCTTTGTAGTAGTGCAAAGATGAGCAGTGTTTAAATGAACATGCATTAGACCGATGAATATCTTTGGCCTTTAGTGCAAAGATGAACAGTGTTGAGATGAACATGACCGATTGATGAATATCTTTGGCTCAGTAGTGCAAAGATGAATATTTGATTTGAGATGAATATTGATTGATGTTACGAGGGATAAAATATTGATGATGGATTTGTTAAATTCATAGATTATAGTAGATTTCATTCTCTACGTAACTCTTACATGAATTATTATTTCATTACTGCGAATATTGATCCGAAACTTGTTGTCGATTTTTCCTGTTGAGACTAACGATAATTTGTTGTATATTATCTTAGTCATAACATTCTTTCTTGGGCTAGTTGAGCTCACCCTTTTCCTTGTTGTTCCATTTTTCTTCTCGGGAGGCGAGAATGTAGCGAGTACTAGTCGGGGTATGGAATGAAGGTTCTAGAGAGAGTTGTTTAGTAGTCCTCACCATTATTGTAAAATAATGTATCAATAAATGTGATGAGGATTTATTTGAATATAAATATTGCAGAAGATAATATTTGTATTTAAACTCACGATTTATTGTTGTGATAATAAAGTTGTAGTTGTTTCGCATACCATGTATTTGGCGACTCGAGAATGGGTTGGGTGGAATGGACCTATTTTGGGGTCGTCACATTACCTCGAAAGATCAAGATTTCTAAATTTGAAACACCTGATATGGGCTATGACTTGAACTTGCAATCAGTATAGCAATACTCAAAGTATACTCAAAATACTCACAAGAATACGATCGATAATATAGAGAGAAAAACTTGAGGTTTAAATGTGATTTTCAATTCTAACCTAAGCACCCTATTTATAGAAAATGCTTAGAACA
Source organism: Panax quinquefolius (assembly GCA_020205615.1). Lineage (NCBI taxonomy): Eukaryota > Viridiplantae > Streptophyta > Magnoliopsida > Apiales > Araliaceae > Panax > Panax quinquefolius. The sequence continues at coordinate 15,930,370 of CM035167.1, forward strand.
CCAAAGCGAAAAATTTAATAAAATATTAATAAATTTATATAAATCATACATAAACTTGGAAATTCTGATTTCAGCATATTTTTACAACACATGTACCCACCAACCAACTACAAAAACGTTTTGTTATTTTAAACAATTAAAACTTCCAAAAATCAATTATTTCGAATTCGAACTTCAATAATTCACAATAAATAGCCCTTTTGTCGAAAAATTCAAAACTCACGAATTTTTATAGGAAATTCAATTCTCTACAACTTTGCGAAAGAAAGTTTTTCCAAATTCCAAACAAAAATTGGTAGAAATCCACAAGCGAGCGATTTTACGTTATAATCAAATTTTAGTCAATAAATGGGGTCCACCGACATGTTTAACATGTTTTAAACATTTATTGCAACAAAATACTCTTCATCCTCGTATACTCATATATCCCACATTCGTTGTAAAAATATCCCCATTATTATATTACTAAAATATAATAATATATTTAAATGAATTATTTTATCGAGAAAAAGATAAAATTTCAATTTTCAACAATTGTCACATTAAAAATTTTCTCATATATATCCACATAAAAATCAATATTTTCCTCATCATATGAATCAATAATTAATTATTCACAAATAATATTACGAGAATCACAATATTGACAACCGAGCAGCTTCGAGGAAAGAGGGGCTTTCCAATAAGAATTTCTCCTTATTGGTGGCGCCATGAATTAGGTGACCAAACCTCTCCTTGAGGTAACTTTCTAGACATTGCCAATAATGTTATCTAATAATATTATTAGGATAATATGAATTATTGCTTCGATAATGAAAAATCTTGTGTAATGACAATTATTGAAACAACAATGATATAAAATATCAACGCAAAGAATTATTAAATTAATAAAATCTTGAGCGATAATTCACGTAACCATTATTGAGTAATAGTGTCTTCTTACGTAAGAATCAATAATTGGTGCAATACCGCAGTATCTACTATTTTTTAACCACAAAGTATTTTAACAATGATTAGCAGTAACAATAACTACGGCAGATTATTTTTAAACAACTTATATTTGTCGTTTTCTTCATCCAATTGCTTTTTCCGTTATGGGGCCCACAAAGAGGCTATGCTTCGTAAATACGAATATATTTTCGACAAAGAAGAATATTCCACGACCAAACTAATATTCCCGACAACAACAATGAATATTTTATAACCACTTGCTTATTTTGAAATATTTGCGTATTTTACCCATAACTATCCACATTAATCAAATCAACCCTTACTATTTCAAAATAATAAATAAAGAAAATTAAATTTCATTAATAATAAGTTGGGGTCTTCTGATGGGGCCCACACAAAATTGTGCTACGTCGCATTTAATATTCCCAAGACGTAAAGAATATTCCACGACCAAACGAATATTCCCGGCGAAAACAATGATGAGTATTTTATAACCACTTGCTTATTTTAAAAAAAAAATTCATATATCACCCTTAACTTTAACCTTTTATCAATTTAACCATTTACTGAATAGTAATTATAAGAACAATTGAATACTTTTATTTCATAAAATTCGGGGTCTTACATTTTATCCCTGTAACATCAATCAATATATATCTAGAATTAAATATTCATTCTTTACTTCTGGATCGAAGATATTCATCACCGGGTCATGTTCATCTAAACACATGTTCATCTTTACACTACTGGGCCAAAGATATTCATCGAAAATCATTCATCTTTGCACTACATGCTAAAGATATTCATAATATCATCATTTAGGACCGAGGATGATGAAAAATATTTTAAAAGCGAAAGCGAATCCAATTGAAACAAAAGAATAAATATTAAGGATTCGTATTTCAGCTATTTCATGTCCAAAAATACCTCATAAATAATCATAGTGGAGTAAAATTCAAGAATGATCAAAACATGGATACAATCAAAGCTAGTATCCATAATAGATATTTTGGACGAAAAACGAAAATTTAATTTTTCTGTGAATAGTGTCGTATTCGTGAATAGTGCCGTATACGTGAATAGTAACCACGACATAAAAAGTTCCAAATTTGATAAAAAAATTTAAAGCAATATTTCGGCATAATGATATTGAAGAAAATAATATCATTTAAGAAGAAAATAACATCCCTTACCTCAGAAAGACAGTACTTCTGACTGGAATACTTGATATAGTGCTGAAGGGAACTTGCACCATATAGCAACACTCAAAGTATCAAAATACTCACAAGAATACGGTCGATAATATAGAGAGAGAAAGAGAGAGAAAACTTGTGTTTCTGGTGTGATTTTCAATTCTAACCTAAACACCCTATTTATAGAAAAATGGTTAGAACGCCAAAGCAGAAAATTTAATATAATAATAATATAAATTTTCCAAATCTTTCTACGCACACCACCATCTGAATTCAACCACTAACACATGTCCCACAAATGAAAAAAAACATTTTTCTTAATTAAAATATTTTAAACTTCAAAAATTAATATTTTGGAACTTCGGAACTTCAATAATTCATAATAAATAGTCCTTTTGACAGAAAAATTCGAACCTTATGTCTTTTCCATAGGAAATTCTATTATCTACAACTTTGCAGAAGAAATTTTTTCCAAATTTCAAACAAAAATTGACAAAAATCCACAAACGGGCGATTTTACAGGCTATAATCAAATTTCAGTCAAGAAATGGGATCCACCGACATGTTTAACATGTTTTAACCAATTTTTGTAACAAAAATACTCTTCCTCCTAATATACTCATATATCCCACATTCATTGTAAAAATATCACCATCATTATATTATTAAAATATAATAATATATTTAAATGAATTATTTTATCAGAAAAAGATAAAATATTAATTTTCAACAATTGTCACATTAAAAATTTTCTCCATCTATATCCACATAAAATTAATATTTTCCTCATCATATAAATCAATAATTAATTATTCACAAATAATATTACAGAATCACAATACTGATAACCAGGTCGTTCCCAAGAAAGAGGGGGCTTTCCAATAAGGATTTCTCCTTATTGGCGCGCAATTAGGTGACCAAACCTCTCCTTAGACAGAACTTTCTAGACATTGCCAATAATGTTATCTAATAATATTATTTACATAATATGAATTATTGCTCAGATAATGGAAAAATATTGTGTAGTGACAATTATTGAAACAACGATAATATAAAATATCAACGTAGCAATTATTGAATCAATTAAATAAAATCTTTGATTGATAATTAGTGTAACAATTATTGAGTAGTACCTTCTTACATAAGAATCAATAATTGGTGCAATACCTGGCGTCTTCTTGTGTTTTAACCAAGAGTATTTCAACGATGTAGCAGTAATAATAACGCCAGTTATTTATAAACAACTTATTTTTGTCGTTTTCTTTATCGAATCGCTTTCCGTTATGGGGCCCACAAATTCTGGCAGTAAATTAATATTCCTCGGCAATGAAGAATATTCCACGACCAAGCGAATATTCCACGACAATGAATATTTTATAACCACTTGCTTATTTGAAATATTTAGCATTTTTTACCCATAATCGACCACATTAATCAAAACAATCCTTACTATTTCAAAATAATAAATAGAGAAAATTCAATTTTATTTATAATAAGTTGGGGTCTTACAACCCAGTATCTAGTAAGGTATAAACTTAGCATGAATTTATGATTAGCTTACCCATGATCACCTCGTTTGGGTTCTCGCATATTGACCAGATCCACGAAAAAACGCTTCTTCCAAGAACCGTTGACTTTGACTTTTACGACAACCTTTTGAGTCACCATCCCATTGGACTTGGTTTCGCCGTAGTCAATCTCGAGCGATATGTCCTTCCTTTTCACAATTATAACATACCTTAAACTGTCAGGGCGGTTTGGGCTAATATGTCCTTCTTTTTTTTGGCACTTATAGCATATACGACCGGTGGTCGTTCTCTCCCTTGGAACCCGATTCTTCTTTGGTCTTTGACGTCTTCGTATTGTCATTGTTGAATCTCCTCTTTTAAAATCTCCTCCCGACTCGCTTTTCTATTCTTCATGGCTACGATTACCACCGTAGTGGTTCTTGCTCTTTGTCCGTATTTTTTTCTTTCTCCACTGGTTATCGTTGTTCGATGATTGCTTGTCACTCCAGTATGATCCCGGTTGTGGTCCCTCGGTTGAACGTACCGTTATCTCGCTTTAATAATTGAGCCCTGTTGACAACATCCTAATAGAGAGAAATTTATGTGAAATGAGATATTGACGTATCTAAGGATGTAAGACCAAAAATTTTTTTAAATAAAAGGAATTTCCTTTATTTATTATCTTGAAATAGTAAGGGTTGATTTGATTAATGTGGATAGTTAAGGGTTAAATACGCAAATATTTCAAAATAAGCAGTGGTTATAAAATATTCATTTTGTCGGGAATATTCGTTTGGTCGTGGAATATTAAATGCGCTGCTCGGGGAATATTCGTATTTACTGTAGCAGCCCATGTATGGCCCCCATAACGGAAAGCGATTGGATGAGGAAAACGACAAATATAAGTTGGTTAAATAACGGGCGTAGTTATTCTGAATTAAGATGTTGGAATACCCGGTGGTTAAAATACTGATACGGCATTGGTTGCGATTAAGATAGCACCACGGTATTGCAAAGTATTGTTGAATTATTGATTAAATACGTAAGATGGCACTACTCAATAATTTTCACAGTGAGTTCTTATTCGATATTTTATTTTATTGATTCAATAATTGCTGCGTTGATATTTTATATTATTCATTGTTTCATAATTGTCCTACCACGATATTTCCCATTATCGGATCAATAATTCATATTATTTGAATAATATTATTAGATAACATTATTGGCAATGTCTAGAAAGTTCTGGCATCTAAGGAGAGGTTTGGTCACCTAATTGCGGCGCCAAGATGAGAGAGATCCTTATTGAAAAGCCCCTCTTTCTGAGGAACGGCTGGTTGTTATAATTGTGATTCTCGTAATATTATTTGTGAATAATTAATTATTGATTCATATGATAAAGAAATATTTATTTTATATGAATATAAATGATGGATTTATTTATGTGGTTATTAATGAAGGAATTAATGTTGAGGTGTTTTATCAAGATTTTATCGGATTGGAGGTATTAAAAATCAAATCGAGGTTTTGAGATATATTGGGGGTTATAATTTTAATCCGATAGTTGGATTGTGGTAATTTTTGGGTATGTTATACATACATAAGTTGAGTATATGTCCACAAATTTTGAACCGTTAAAATGCACGAATGATTTGTTGTGAATTTTAAGAGGTGTCGGATTCTAAATTAGGTTTATAATTGATTTTGGTGGAAAATTCTAGAATTGGTGGGCCCCACTTGTGGTTGGTGAAGAAATGTGCTGAATTTTATTTCAAATGTGGTGGGGCAATAGTAGCGGTAAAAGCCATCGGTAGTGGTCAAGTCCGCTTGGTACGGCTAACATTTTCCTATAAATAGAGGGCTAAGTTAGAATTGAAAATCACACCAGAAACAAAGTTTTCTCTTTCTCTCTATATTATTGAGCGTATTTTGTGAGTATTTAGATACTTTGAGAGTTGCTGTTCAGTACAAGTTTCATTCAGCATCACTTCCGACCTTTCCTTCCGAAGTACTGATTCTTTGAGGTAAGGGATGTTATTTTCTTCTTAAATGATATTATTTCTTCAATATCATTATGCTGAAATATTGATTGGAACTTTTTATCAAATTTGGAACTTTTTCATGTCGGGTTACTATTCATGAGTTACTATTCACGAGTTACTATTCATGAGTTACTATTCACGAGTTCTTATTCACGAGTCTTATTCAGCTGAAGCGTGAAGATGTTTTTTTTGTGGAATTTCTATCTTTTGGTGTGGGGTTACTATTCACGTATACGGCATTATTCACGTATACTCTGACTATTCACTTAATCTTTAAGATTATTCATAGAAAAATGAAAATTTTTCTTTTAAATCTAAAATATCTATTCGGATACTAGCTTTGATTGTATCCATGTTTTGATCATTCTTGAATTTTACACCACTATGATTATTTTGAGGTATTGTTGGACATGGATAAAACAAAGTACGAATCATAAATCCTTAATCCTTGTCATTTTGTTTTACTGGATTCGTTCTTTAAAAATATTTTTCATCATCCTCGGTCTTAAATGATGATATTATTGAATATCTTTGGCTGTAGTCAAGAAGATGAATGATTTCTGAATAATATCTTTGGCTTTGTAGTCAAAGATGAACAGTGTTTAAATGAACATGACCGATCGATGAATATCTTTGGCTGTAGTGCAAAGATGAACAGTGTTTAAATGAACATGACCGACCGATTAATATCTTTGGCCTTTAGTGCAAAGATGAGCAGTGTTGAGATGAACATGAATGGATCGATGAATATCTTTGGCACATAGTGCAAAGATGAATATTTGATTTGAGATGAATATTGATTGATGTTACAGGGATAAAATATTGATGATGGACTATTAAATTCATAGATTATAGTAGATTTCATTCTCTACGTAACTCTTCTATGAATTATTATTTCATGCTACCGAATATTGATCCGAAACTTGTTGTTTATTGTATTCTATCGATTTTTCCTCATTGGAGACTAACGATAATTTGTTGTATATTATCTTAGTCATAACATTCTTTACCGGGCTAGTTGAGCTCACCCTTTTCCTTGTTGTTCCATTTTTCTTCTCGTGGAGGCGAGAATGTAGCGAGTACTTAGTGGGGTATGGAATGAAGGTTCTAGAGAGAGTTGTTTAGTAGTCCTCACCATTATTGTAAAATAATGTATCAATAAATGTGATGAGGATTTATTTGAGTATAAATATTGTCTAGAAGATAATATTTGTATTTAAACTCACGATTTTATTGTTGTGATAATAAAGTTGTAGTTGTTTCGCACCATGTATTTGGCGACTCGTAATGGGTTGGATGGAATGGACCTATTTTGGGGTTGTCACAAGTTGGTATCGTAGCTTAGGATATGATCTCATGCGGAGATCGGGGAATAGAACTAGGAGGGGAGAGAGAGTAAATCCTTTCTTTAGTGTCCTACCTAAGCTTATTTGTTAGTTGGTCGAAGATATAGGGATATTATGTGATTGATTTCCTTAATTAACCCTTGTTTTATGATGAATTGAGAATGTCGACCGAGAATATTAATAGTGGTGTAAATGAGACCGTGGAGATGCTCATACTTAACAACGAGGAGAACGCGTGCAGCAGTGGCAATGTACCTCCATGAATAACACCACCGGGCGGATGATGAACGAGGGGATGTTTAGAAGCTTTTTGCGAGCTTCATGCAAAATCGACGAGGAGACTCGTGTTCAAAATACTGAGAGGAGATGATAGCAATTCACGGGTTGTCACGTCACCAAGCAGGTTCAAAGAGTTGGGACCACGAATCAGGGAAAGCGGATCCGATCATATGCGGAAACATGGGTCAAGCAAATTACCAAGATATTCGATGTCTTGGGATGCGAAGGAACGAAAAGTTCCATTCGCTACTTTTATGTTCCGGTGGCGAGGCATTCTTGGTGGGAATCGTAGGCGTACCATTCATTTTGCGCTCGGCAAAGATGTCTTGGGAGACGTTTGAAGCAGCTTCAATGACAAGTACTTCCACGAAAGTATTCGGCTATATGAAGGAAGTGGAGTTTATTAGACTAGAAGAGAATAACATGACTTGTGTCCCAAAGACGAGGCGAAGTTCGCGGAGTTATCCGTTTCGCCCTCATTTGGTGGAGAATGAGGAACGTATGACGCGGATGTTTACGAGAGGTTTGAAACCCAAGATACGCCAAGATCTCATTTCTCATAAATTTTCTCTCTTCGGATGTTGTAAATGAGGGCTCCGGTTGTTAGAAGCGAGATAACGAAATACGTTCAACCGAGGGACCATAACCGAGGATCATACCAAAGATAGCGATCATCGTAATAACGATAACCAAAGTGGAGAAAGAAGAATACGGACAAAGGCGGTAACCACTCCGGTGGTAATCGTGGCCATGAAAATAGAAGAAGCGAGTTGGGAGGAGATTTTAAAAGAGGAGATTTAACAACGACCATGTGAAGACGAAGCGACAGTCTTTAAGAAAGAATCGGTTCTAAGGGAGAGAACGACCACCCGGTCATATGTTATAAATGCGGGAAAGAGGACATATCGGTCAAACTGGCCCACAACAGTTTAAGGTATGCTATAATTGTGGAAAAGAAAGACATATCGCTCGAGATTATGCGATATCGAAACCAGTCCGGTAGGAATGGTGACTCAAAAGATGTCCCGTAAAAAGTCAAAGTCAATCGGTTCTCGGAAGAGCGTTTGTCGTGACCAAATCAAAATCACGAGAACCCGAACGAAGTTAGCATGGGTTAGTTAATTATAATTCTTGCGAAGTTTATACCTTATTAGATACCGCCTACCCATTCTTTTATCTCTCTTGCTTGCGTTCAACGTTTGAACTTGACTACGGAGAAATTAGACTTTGACCTATTTATGGAGACTCAGAGGAAAACTTTCATTACATCCGTTGTTTAGAAATCTTGCTTGATTCAAGTTGGAACTATCACATTACCCGTTAACCTTATTTCTATAAAGATATTTGCTTTTGATGTGATTTTAAGGTTAACTACTCATCATTGCCAAAATTGATTACTTTCGTAAAGGTTGTTAGTTTTCATATTCCTAAGCAACTTTGTTATTCAAATTCAAGTAATCAAACCATTGTAGTCAAACATTTTCATATCAAGCCATGAAGTCATTCGTTTATTACGGATGTCAAGTTTTCTTAGTCTATGTTATGGATTTGAATAAAGACACGTCGATTTGAATAATATTCTGTTGTTATTGATTTTCCCGACGTATTTTACGAAGAATTTCTTGGCTTACTCCCAAAGCACGATATTAAATTTTGTATCGAATTTGAACCCCAGACAAAACTCATTTCTAAAATCTCATATCGAATGGCTCTATTGAACTTCGAGTTAAAAATTCAACTATAGAATTTGGTACATGAGCCTTTATCTTGTGACTTCCTTTGTGGAATTCACCTAAGCGAGACTCTCTCAGTAGAGGACTTCATATTCGATGCGATAGTAAATCGATAGGTGTCAATGTGACGTCTTTATCCAAGATTGGGATATGAGTCACGATTGAGAGCAACCTAAGTCGATAATCGAAATACGTAACTTTCAGGCTTAGTTGGTTATTATCGGAGATTCGTTGAAGGGTATTCTCGAATCGCTATTCCATTAACGTAGCTAACTCGTAGAGATACAAAATTGAAAGGAGCAAAGGAATGTGGGAAGAGCTTGAAGAACTCAAGAGAGACTCATTTCAAAGACATGTTCGACCATGCCATCCTGGAAAAGCGAACGTGGTAGGCGACGTGTTGAGTAGAAGATCAGATATAAATCTGAGTACGATATTATCAAAGACTAATTTCGTATAATTTACAAATAATAGAGATGGAGATGAAAACTCTAGGTACCCATGTGATGATATCTGAGTGCGTGATGATATACGAGTATAATCGACTTTAATCGATAAAGTTAAAGTCGTTTCAAGCTACACAAGAGTGATGAATTTGAAGAAGGAGGTGCAAGAAGTTGTTATTTCAAAATCGAGAATCGGTGAGGTGAGGAAAGCTCAAACCTTCGATTTATTAATCCAAATGAAATTCTCGATCGAATAGGAACCGTGGCCTATAGACTCGTTTACCACCAAGTATGACGCGTGTTCATAACGTTTTTCACGTGTCGATGTTACGACCGAACTACGCTATTGAGTTAGAACCGGACGAGATAGCAAGACTTAACGTCACGAGGAGGTACTGTCAAGATTTTGTAGGAGAGGAAAGAACATGACCTATGTAATGGGGTATACCATAAGTTAAAGTTTTGTGGAGAAACCATGCTTATTGAGGAAATGACACGGAGTTGGAAACGAAAATGAAAGCGAGGTATCTTTATCTTTTGAAACACCAGTCGTCACGTCAATTTCGAGGACGAAATTTCATAAGGAGGGAAGTTGTAAGACCGAAATTTTTTTAAATAAAAGGAATTTCCTTTATTTATTATCTTGAAATAGTAAGGGTTGATTTGATTAATGTGGATAGTTAAGGGTTAAATACGCAAATATTTCAAAATAAGCAAGTGGTTATAAAATATTCATTTTTGCTCGGGAATATTCGTTTGGTCGTGGAATATTAAGTCTTTGTCGGGAATATTATTATTTATCAATGGTAGCAGCCATGTAATGGCCCATAACGAAAGCGATTGGATGAGGAAAGCGACAAATATAAGTTGGTTAAATAACTTGGCGTAGTTGTTACCGTTAAGAATGTTGGAATACCCTGGTGGTTAAAATACAAGATGTCTGGTTTGGTTGCAGTGAAGACATGGTATTGCAAAGTATTGTTGAATTATTGATTCGCATACGTGAAGATGGCACTACTCAATAATTTTCACAAAGAGAATTCTTGCTCAATATTTTATTTTATTGATTCAATAATTGCTGCGTTGATATTTTATATTATTCTTTGTTTCAATAATTGTCACCGCACAAAGATTTCCCATTATCGGATCAATAATTCATATTATTTGAATAATATTATTAGATAACATTATTGGCAATGTCTAGAAAGTTACATCTAAGAGAGGTTTGGTCACCTAATTGCGCGCCAAGAAGGAGAGATCCTTATTGAAAGCCCTAACTCACTGGAACTACTGGTTGTCATAATTGTGATTCTGTAATATTATTTGTGAATAATTAATTATTGATTCATATGATAAAGAAATATTTATTTTATATGAATATAAATGATGGATTTATTTATGTGGTTATTAATGAAGGAATTAATGTTGAGGTGTTTTATCAGTATTTTATCGGATTGGAGGTATTAAAAATCAAATCAGGGGTTTTGAGATATATTATGGGGTTATAATTTTAATCCGACCGCTGGATTGTGGTAATTTTGGGTATGTTATACATACATAAGTTGAGTATATGTCCACAAATTTTGAACCGTTAAAATGCACGAATGATTTGTTGTGAATTTTAAGAGGTGCCGGATTCTAAATTAGGTTTATAATTGATTTTGGTGGAAAATTCTAGAATTGGTGGGCCCCACTTGTGGTTGGTGAAGAAATGTGCTGAATTTTATTTCAAATGTGGTGGGTGGCAATAGTAGCGAGGTAAAGCCATCGGTGTAGCGGTCAAGTCCGCTTGGTACGGCTAACATTTTCCTATAAATAGAGGGCTTTAGTTAAATTGAAAATCACACCGAAACAAAGTTTTCTCTCTCTTTCTCTATATTATTGGCGTATTTTGTGAGTATTTAGATACTTTGAGAGTTCTTTTGTTCAAGATAAGTTTCATTCAAGATCACTTGACCTTTCTTTCCAATCTTGATTCTTTGAGGTAAGGGATGTTATTTTCTTCTTAAATGATATTATTTCTTCATATCATTATCTTTGAAATATCGATTGGAACTTTTATCAAATTTGGAACTTTTTCATGTCGGGTTTACTATTCATGAGTTACTATTCACGAGTTACTATTCATGAGTTACTATTCACGAGTTACTATTCACGAGTACTATTCATGAAGCGTGAAGATGTTTTTTGTGGAATTTCTATCTTTTGGTGTCGATTACTTATTCACGTATACTGGCCTTATTCACGATATCTGACTATTCACGAATATTTGACTATTCATAAAAAATGAAAATTTTTCTTTTAAGTCTAAAATATCTATTCTCGGATACTAGCTTTGATTGTATCCATGTTTTGATCATTCTTGAATTTTACACCACTATGATTATTTTTGAGGTATTGTTGGACATGGATAAAACAAAGTACACGAATCATAAATCCTTAATCCTTGTCATTTTGTTTCTTTGGATTCGTTCTTTAAAATATTTTTCATCATCCTCGGTCTTAAATGATGATATTATTGAATATCTTTGGCTCAGTAGTGCGAAGATGAATGATTTACGAATAATATCTTTGGCTTTTGTAGTGCAAAGATGAACAGTGTTTAAATGAACATGACCGATGATGAATATCTTTGGCACAGTGGTGCAAAGATGAACAGTGTTTAAATGAACATGACCGACCGATTAATATCTTTGGCCTTTAGTGCAAAGATGAGCAGTGTTGAGATGAACATGACCGATCGATGAATATCTTTGGCACAGTAGTGCAAAAGATGAATATTTGATTTGAGATGAATATTGATTGATGTTACGAGGATAAAATATTGATGATGGATCATTAAATTCATAGATTATAGTAGATTTCATTCTCTACGTAACTCTTCTATGAATTATTATTTCATTCTGCGAATATTGATCCGAAACTTGTTGTCTATTGTATTCTATCGATTTTTCCTCATTGGAGACTAACGATAATTTGTTGTATATTATCTTAGTCATAACATTCTTCTTTGGGCTAGTTGAGCTCACCCTTTTCCTTGTTGTTCCATTTTTCTTCTCGGGGAGGCGAGAATGTAGCGAGTACTAGTCGGTATGGAATGAAGGTTCTAGAGAGAGTTGTTTAGTAGTCCTCACCATTATTGTAAAATAATGTATCAATAAATGTGATGAGGATTTATTTGAGTATAAATATTGTCTAGAAGATAATATTTGTATTTAAACTCACGATTTATTGTTGTGATAATAAAGTTGTAGTTGTTTCGCATCATGTATTTGGCACTTCGAATGGGTTGGATGGAATGGACCTATTTTGGGGTTGTCACACCGTTTCAAACTTCCGGTTGGAATCTTGAATATAGTCTTTGAAGGAACTTTCAGTATAACAATACTCAAAGTACCAAAATACTCACAAGAATACGCTCAATATATCGAGAGAGAAAATTTTAGTTTCTGGTGTGATTTTCAATTCTAACCTAAGCACTCTATTTATAGGAAAATGCTTAGAACACCAAAGCAGAAAATTTAATAAAATATTATTATTTATATTACAAATTCCTACGCCCACTTTTACCAACTGATTTCAGCCACCTAGCACATGTTAATGATGCCCACAAACATTTCAAAAATGTTTTTCTTTTAAAACAAATTTATAACTTTTAAAAAATAATTATTTCGGAACTTCAGAACTTCAATAATTCATAATAAATAGCCCTTTTATCAGAAAAATTCGAACCTCATGTCCTTTTCATAGGAAATTCCATTCTCTACAACTTTGCAGAAGAAAATTTTTCCAAATTCCAAACAAAAATTGATCGAAATCCATAAACGGACGATTTTACAGGCTATAGTCAAATTTCAGTCAAGAAATGGGGTCCACAAACATGAAAAACATGTTTTAATCATTTAATGCAATAAAAATACTCTTCCTCCTCATATACTCATATATCCCACATTCATTGTAAAAATATCATCATTATTATATTATAATAATATAATAAAATATTATTTTATCAGAAAAGATAAAATATCGATTTTCAACAATTGTCACTTTAAAATTTTTCTCCATCTATATCCACATAAAATGAATATTTTCCTATTCATATAAATCAATAATTAATTATTCATAAATAATGTTACAGAATCACAATACTGACAATCAGGCAGTTCCCAGGAAAGAGGGACTTTCCAATAAGGATTTCTCCTTACTGACGCGCAATTAAGTGACCAAACCTCTCCTTAGACAGAACTTTCTAGACATTGTCAATAATATTATCTAATAATATTATTCAGATAATATTAATTATTTCTTCGATAATGGAAAATACTGTGTAGTGACAATTATTGAAACAACAGTAATATAAAATATCAACGTAACAATTATTGAATCAATAAAATAAAATCTTGAGCGATAATTCATCGTAATAATTATTGAGTAGTGCCTTTTACGTAAGAATCAATAATTGGTGCAATACTGGTAGTACTTCGTCGCAACAACGCCGTATTCATCGTGTTTTAATCATCGGGTATTCCAACAGTATTAACGATAATAACTACGCCGCTATTTATAAACAACTTATACTTGTCGTTTTCTTCATCCAATCGCTTTTCGTTATGGGGCCCACACAATTTGTCATGAGTCGTAATTTAATATTCCCCGACAAGTAAGAATATTCCACGACCAAACGAATATTCTTCGATAAAAAATGAATATTTTATAACCACTTGCTTATTTAAAATATTTGCGCATTTTACCCATAACTAACCACATTAATCAAATCAACCCTTACTATTTCAAAATAATAAATAGAGGAAATTAAATTTCATTTATTAATAATTTGGGGTCTTACAAAATAAGTTATGAAGATGTTCGGTTTATAATGACTTATAATTTAAAGTTAAATGTAAAGAGTGTTGAAAATAACATTAATAAAAGGAAAAACAAAATTGACATTACGTTTGGTCAAACTAACTTATTTTAAATTAATTTATTAGTCATTTTAAAATAAGTTAGAAATACTTGTTTATTTTTTTTTTACTTAGAAATCAACTTATAAATAAAAAAAAAAGTTATTACCCAAATATAAGAATAGTGGCAAATCACAAATATGTTGGTTTCATTGCCGAACATGCTCTAAAAATAATTATGAATTAGTAATATTTGGAAAAGTATAACTATTTTTATATACTCCTCTGTGATACAATTTGATTTTAAAAGTCAAACGACAACATATTAAATTTTAAATTAGTGTAAATTTATTTAATTTTAATTAGTACAATTATTATAAGTATATAATATATAACAAAAGCTATTAATCACAAAATTTATTTCATTCTAATTTTTGCGAACCATACCGATTTTAAAGTTTAATATATCGTTTGACTTTCAAAAATCAAATTGTATCTCTAATTTTAAAACAGAGAGGGTAATATATAGTAAAATATTGCATGTAAAATAAAATTATTTATATAATTTAATCACGAATATTTTTTAACAATAATTGCTAATTAATATATTTTTAACGAGGATTGCTAAGCTCATGCATACTCGTAATCCGATATGAACATATTGTATAAATTTAAAAATTAGCCTTTTGAAATATAGGGGTAGGGAATATGTAAATAAATATTTATAATTATGTCCAACTATGTTAAACCTATTTCTTAGTCAAACTGATCATATGTTTTGATTCAATAATTAATAGAATATTATAGTTCGAGTTTGTCAATGAACTCCTAATATTATGGTTGAGATTTATATAATTCAATTATATTTATACAAAATGATAAATAACAATAATAATAATAATAATAATAATAATAATAATAATAATAATAATAATAATAAATTGATTAACTTTCAGTTTGAACTTGAATTGAAACATGGGTTCATTAGCTTAATTACCATTTGTCACTTTTCAGGGTAAGTTTTTTTGACTGACTTTATAAAAAGAAGATATCAATGAATTTTTATGAACATGATTTTACAAAATACACTGATTTATGTATCATTTGGATACACGTAAAAAATAAGGTTGCACAGAATGTACAACTCTATTTTTACATGTATCCAAATGACACATAAATCACTACATTTTATAAAAATTTCAGTTCCAATAAATCACATTAATTATTTGGTAATCAAAAGCAAAAAAAAAAAATTTCTACGGGGTCACTACCTCTCGCTTGAAACCCCCCTAGACTTATTGTAGATTTTGTGGCCCTTTGTCTTAGGGGTCCGATTTTATTAATAGTTATCGAAACTTTTTTTTGTTACAATCGCATTATTATACTCTAAAATAATTACTAAATGGTCATTCCGTATGATTTCTGTCCAAAAAACGGACAAAAGTGCTGAGGTGGCATATTGATTCCGTTTTCTATGCTGACGTGTAGCGCAAAAATACAAAGAACCACCAAAACTATTAGTACTTTAGCTGAATAATCCCAAAACTAATAATAATTTTAAAATAATAATAATAATTTTAAAATAATAACAAT
Source organism: Panax quinquefolius (assembly GCA_020205615.1). Classification (NCBI taxonomy): domain Eukaryota; kingdom Viridiplantae; phylum Streptophyta; class Magnoliopsida; order Apiales; family Araliaceae; genus Panax; species Panax quinquefolius. The sequence continues at coordinate 15,946,365 of CM035167.1, forward strand.
AATAATTTCAAAATAACAATAAAAGTAATAATAATTTAAAATAATAATAATTATTATTATTATTTTGAAATTATTATTATTATTAGTTTTGGGATTATTCAGTTAAAGTACTAATAATTTTGGTGGTTCTTTGCATTTTTGCGCTCCACATCAGCATAGAAAACGGAGTCAATATGCCACCTCAGCACTTCCGTCCTTTTTTTGGACGGAAATCATATGGAATGATCATTTAGTAATTATTTTAGAGTATAATTATACGATTGTAACAAAAAAAAAATTTGATAACCACAATGAAAATTTAACCCTAATATTCTGACAAAAAAATCTATTATCCCATAAAAAATAAGTGACCTATATGATAATTTGCCCCTAGAGAAAGGGTGTGAACCTGAGGGAAGTCCCTCTTAGTCTTGCATGCTAAGACCCAATGAAATGAAAAGTAGTGATTTACGGTGTTTCACAATTGTCTTGGGGCATGTTTGATAAAAAATGAATAAAATAATTTTAAATATGAATAAGTTGAAATTGAATACTAAATAAAAAAAGTTATTTTGTAATTGACATGTCTAAAATATTTGAATAACAAATTTTTATTATTTATCCATATGAAAAAAAATTCAAAATTGTTATAAATTTTTTTAATATTACTTAATATTGTGGATTTTTGTGGTGACTGTTTTAGTGAAACTGGTACGAGAGACTTATAGTCCGAAAATCAAATCAGTGTTCTTAAGCTCTATTGCGTGAGTTATAATTTTAATCCAACGCGTTAGATCGTTGTGATTTTTGGATATGTTATACATATATAAGTTGAGTATATGTCCACTAATTTTGAACCGTTAAAAATTAACGTATGATTTGTTATGAATTTTAAGATGTATTAAAAATCATCCTTTTATGAATTTTCGGATATTTTCTGTTTGGAATTTAGAAAAACTTAAAGCTACAAAGTTGTAGAGAATTCGATTTCCTATGGAATGGACATAAAATTCGTATTTTTCTGAAGATGGGTGATGAAAATTATCTTCATTTTGGGTGCGAAGTAGAATTTAGAATCACAATTATGATTACGAGTTATTCATATGATTGTGGATAAGAATTGTTGATTGATGTTACAGGGATAAAACATTATTTTTGGACTTTTAACATGGAGAAGATAATAGACCTGATGGTCTATTTGACTCTTCTAATGGATCGCTTTCGTTATTGCGACTATGGTTGAAAAAATTTTATCATCTACCATATGTTCTAAATCTCCGATTTATTACTTGATGAAGGCTATTGATGATGTAAATTCTCTTTAGTCATGATATTCTTTACTTTGGGCTAGTTGTGCTCACCCTTTTTTTTTCACAATTCCTTTCGGTGTAATAAGAGTGTTCTTACGGTTGAAAGCGGATAATAGGGAATAGAATCGATTGGTCTATAGTCATTGAGGTTCACCTTAAATAGTATGGAAATAATTTTGTTGAGAACTTTAGATAAGTGTGTTGTATTGTGTACGTCATTTGATATTTAATTTTGGTGAACCGAATAGGGTGAGGTGAACCCAACTTTGGAAGGGTATTTTGTCACTATCATACAAGATGTCTAATGATATACAACCTCGTGTTATCATAAGATAGGGTTGTGCACATCCACTTCTTTGAGTATATCTACGAAAGCACTACCTATATGATCTTGAGTTTATTTGAAATATAATTTTCACTTGGAGACAATGGAGATAATTATATGTCAAGAGAAGACTCACCATTAGAAAGAAGATGATAGTTATCTTCTTATTTTTCTTTAGGGGACTTTTGGATCAACCAAGGATAATTACGTAGACGATGATGATATCTATAATAACCTGACGCATGGGCCTCCCATACGAAGGTTTCTTGAGTATTTTTCAAAGATTTTAATTTCTAAAACAATTATCGATCGTACCTTTTTATGAGGTACCATTGTAAGGTCTTGTGGTCAAGGCACCACGAGAGTTATATATATTTGTATTAAAACTCACAACAGATTCATTGTCGTACTCGCATTTACGCTTCAATAGTTGTATAAATGAAGTTTATATTTGATTTTATAGTCGATATCCGGCGACTCGAATGGGTTGTGTGGACCTATTTTGGGGCGCCACAAAGACATCATAGGAATCAATAGTACAATCATGTGAATCAATAGTTCTATACATGTGAAAAAATAATTACAAAGATAAAGACCTTCATCTATACCTCCATTTTTAATTTAGTCATGCAAGTATTATCAATCTTGCACCACCTCCCCTAATAGTACATGCATGTGAATCAATAGTGCATACATGTGAACAAACAGTTATAAGCATGTGAATTAATAGCAATTAATTGTTCATTTATCCGATTAATTACCCGATTGGTCAATATAACCTCCAAACATCAATTATTATCTAATAGATGTCGATTTCCACTAACACTAATAATCCCAACACAATGGAAATATAAATTTCATCTTGAATCAACACGAACTTATTCATCATTAATATTATAACTCACAAAATTTAACAACCAGAACATTCCCAAGAAAGAGGGGGCTTTCCGATAAGGATTTCTCTTTTGGCGCACAATTAGTGTGAACAAACCTCTCCTCGATGTAACTTTCTAGACATTGTCAATATTGCAAATAATAATATGAATAACTTTGTCTTCTCAATTATTGATTTAATAATAATAAATATTATGCAGATGAGACTGTGACAATAATTGAATCAATAATATGAGAGATATTATGCAAAGAATTCATCGTAGTAATAATTGAGTATAACTGAGTGACTTCTCACGTAAGCATCAATAATCAATACCGTGTGCTACTATGCAACCACGGGTATTACTGTTCTTTTACTACCGGGTAGTTCAACAGTTTAACGGTAATCTTTTTTCGTTATTTTTATAAAAAGATAATTCTGTCGTTTACTAAATACGATAATACTTCCGTTGTGGGGTCCACCAATGATTGTGTCGTCGTACGAATATTCCCTGTTAAAACGAATATTCCCCGACCAATCGAATATTATATAACCACTTGCTTACTTTTTAAAATTTATAAATATTACCCACAACTATAACTGTGACGCCCCCAAAATTATGTATACATCACCCATTCTGAGTCGCCAGATACATGGTACAAAATTCAAATACAACTTCATTTATATTAATCATTGAGTAAATGTCAGATAGAATACGACCACGATTAATCATGAGTTTTAATACAAATGTATGTAACTCTCGTGGTGCCTCGACCACAACCTTACAATGGTACTTTACGTAAAAGTATAGTCAAAGACCGCTTTTAGAAACTAAAATCTTTGGGAAGTGCTTAAGAAACCTTCGCATACATGGAGGCCATGCGCCTAGATTATAATAGATATCATATGACCACGTAATTATCCTTGGTTGATCTAATAGACCCCAAAGAAAAAAACGAGAAGATTACTATCATCTTCTTTCCAATGGTGAGTCTTCTCTTGACATATAACTATCTCCATTGTTTCCAAGTGAATATTATATTTTAAATCAACTCCAAGATCATATAGGTAGTGCCTCAGAGATATACTCAAGAAGTGGATGTGCACAACCCTGTCTTATGATAACACGAGGTTGTATGTCATTAGACATCTTGTATGATAGTGGCAAAACACCCTTCCAAATTTGGGTTCACCTCACCCTATTTGATTCACCAAATATAACTACTAAATGTTGTGTAGAATACAACACACTTTTCTATACTGTTTAGGGAGAACCTTCACATCTAGAGACCAATCGTTTCTATTCCCTCATTATCCCCGGGCTTCGACCGACAAACATTCTTATTACCCAAAGGAATTGTGAAGCGAAAAGGTGAGCATAAAAAAAACTTCATTCAGCTGTCATTCAACCCATTCAGCCAAAAAAATTGATACTAAACCATTCAGTGCAAATCGTCTGAATAACTGACCGATTAAGCCATTTAGACGATATTTTTTCAAAAACAAACGCACTGAATGACTGACCAATTCAAATACAAATACAAGTCTGAATAATTAAAATACAAATACGAATCTAAACTATTTAAAAAATCTCTTAATACAAAAATATAAACTATTAAAAAGAAGTGGACTACTAAGATACAATAAAATACCACCTAAACTGACATGACCGTCTAAACTCCGTTTACAACATAATAAATTAACTATTGAGTTTAACAACGATCAGAACTAATCTATCTAATAAGTGACCCACATCCTAGCATGTGTTGAATATTCTTTTAAAATGAAACGTATTACCATGATACCATCATACTTTAGTATGAAAAGAAAAACAGAATTAGTGAAAATACTCATTTAATCAGTGTGCGTCTCTTAGCAACATGCATCAAGTCATCATCATCACTATACAATACTCGTAGTTGTCAAACTCATATTAATCAACAACAATTCCTCTCTTTTTCTTTCTTTATTCTATGTGATGCAAGGCTAGATTTATATCTGAGGGGTGAGGACAAGAATTTTAAAATCTGCCTATAATCTTCATGGCTTAGTTGTGATGAGTCAATGGGCAAAATTTTACTAAACTTTCTAAACACCCATGATCTCATCTACAACTTACAGGAGTAGCAACATTTTCCTTGCTGTTGAAAACATCGGACCACAGGCCATTCGGCAATCATACCAAACATTGCTCTATAATCCCGTGACAGAAATTGGTTTAATATAAATGGCATAGCATTCAGATTAGAGATTCTTTCTCAATAAATGTCTGCTCCTGAGATGATGAACACCATAAGCCGCGGTGGAAGCCACAGTTGTTGAAGCCACTAACCAACTGCACCAATTCAAATAGAGTTATTGCTTGTTATTGAAATCTATTAACAGCACGTTAATAATATTGCATAAAGAGGAGTATGAACTACCTCAAGTATGTGATGTATGATTGAGTATCCTGGCTCCCAAATTCAGGTTGAAGAAGAGCTGCAGCCACTAAGACCAGTTGGAACACAGTATTAATCTGTCAACAATTGCAATGTTAAGAAGAAAAGCAGAAGAGATACCATCATGTCAACCAAAGATGAGAAGTCTAAAGCTAGTTGTACTAATCTCTGTTGCACATTATACCTAGACCAATCACATGCCTACAAATAGCAAATTCCCCCCCCCCCCTCCCTCCCTCCCGAGTTATACAATTCTCATATGCGGATCTTAGATATAGGAGTTGATGCCTGGAACCGCAAAAGAAAATAAATTAGAAGTATAAAAACATTTCCTATGCCATAATGTTGCTTTTCTCACCCCTTCAAAATTATTTGGTATCATATAAAGCATTAGTCATCTCCCTAAATATTTACCATTTCTCTTCTTGTGTTATAACTCCATTCCTCTGAAAGACCGCAAAATGACAAAAAGATGTTTAAAAATATTCCTTTGCAAATTAATAATACGTGTTCCACGAAATAAAGTACATATTTGAAGTTCACTGCAGCACCATATTTTTCTTTGAACATGAACATGGACAATGCACAGGTATGTCCGTATGCTTGTGTGCAGCGAGACTGTTCCTTCTGTGAAACATCTTTAAAAAGAAAAATCATTTTTCAAATTATACAAAGCAGCAAAGGAGTTGCTTTGAGAAACTGTTACTGCGTAACACTCTCTAGTCTGATCACCTTCCACTAGTATACTAAATAAAATTTGTTAATTTGGCTACCAGGTCCAGGGGAGCAATTTGGTGATCGACAAATTTAAAGTGGCTATATCTTTCAGGGATGGAATCATACTTCTTGCATGCTATACGAACATAGAATTCTTTTGTTTTTAAATCTCGAGAGCAAAAAATTAAGTTTATACTCGCATCCGTTTACACAAAAGAGTTCCATAATGAGATTACTAAATTAATAGTTTTTTAATCAAAATGATTGCACACCAAATCATTGGGCCCAAGACATGATCATTACCTTACTAATTAAGAGAGGCTCGACTTTCTGAGCATGGGTTTCATCAAGGTTTAAGAATTCAAGCCAATTTTTCCACTGTTAGGAAAGAAATACAAATGAGAAATGTCATGCAAATCAATATGGACAACAGCTAACAAGCTATTGCAATTCAAGTAAGCAACTCACCTCCCAATCCAAGCTGTTAGCCCACCTCCCAATCCAAGCTGTTAGCCCTGTTATAAACTGCACCACCAACAAGAGCTACATCCCGCAGCAAGATGAGTCCAACAAGTCCAGCTATACAATTAAAAATCAAAATAAGAATATAATTTTTTTTATTATGCTTCTGGTGAAGCTTTTATTCACTGGGACAAAAAATGTCTTGCTCATAAAACTAAGTCAACTTCTACCATATTGAACCAAAATGAGATCCAGGCATATATCTTATTTTCTCAACTGTTGTACCTGTCTACTCGCTAGCCTAGAGTATACGATGTTCGGACCAGAACATATGTACTAGATTAAAATTGCTGAATATCTCATAAGCATAGACTAATTCTAAGGTAATACCCAGAGTCCCTGTCCCTTAAAAATTTGATAAAGGAAGATGCAGTCCTATGTCTTATCTTTGCATCAGTAAAACCTGTCTACTTGCAAGTCTCAGCCAGTAATTATATATGAGGACTAGAAAAAGTGAGTGATTTGCAGCTTACAACTATAGCCTTTATCTGTTGCTAAGATCAACTACTGGACTAGAATGACAATATTGGAGATAAACACATCGCTGGAGGAGAAAAGCATTGTATTGCTCCCCAACCATGTAATATACCAACAAGATAGAAATCTAGTTTCTACTTACGGTGAAGAAGGCTCTTATCTACCATTGCAAGTGCAACACATCCAATTAGAACCTGTATTAAAAAGATTTAATAAGTACTGACCTACCAAGCCCTCATAGAAAGTTCAATAGAATAAAATAACAAAACAACAAGAAAAAAAAGAAAAGAAAACTGAACTACAAAATACTGGTGCCAACACCATTAAGAAGGAAAGAAAAGTAACTCAAATGTTTACCTTGTCAGCGAGAGGATCAAGGTAGGAACCTACTACAGAATTGATTCTCATCTTCCTGGCCACGTATCCATCTAGCTACAAGAAATAAGACGGCGTTAATATTAAATTCACCTATAGCAGTTTCATTCCAACACGCACATTACAAAGATCATACCCAGTCTGTCGCCCCAGAGACAGCCAGCCCAACAAATGCTGGAAGATACATTTCTTGCATGATCATCCTGCATTATAAATTGTTACGACCAGTTCAAGAGCAATATCAAACTAAAGCTTTTTGTTAGTTCTAATTTTCCTCGATTGCATGACAAGTTTGAGCCATTAGCATCGTAATTTTGAAATTATTTTAACCAGCATATTGAAACCCATTCCAAAAAGTTAGTGCACACTAGCACAACTGATCTTCCATCACAAATAGAATTCTCAATGGTAGTTTGTTTGCTAAAAGTGTATCGAAGAAGGAACTTAGTGTTCCATTTGAGTTTGTATAACATAACCCTCATATTCATTCATGAGGCCTTATCTCCAAAATTTCTCTTGGTCCAACACAAACTATTTGTCTAACTTTTATAGTATTAATCCAATTATTAAATCCATTCTATGTTGCTAATAAACTCATTTTTTTCCCTCTTCTTTCCAAACAGGGCATTAAGCTAATTAATCACGTAATCTTCCTATATTTATCACTTCCAACAATTTATATATAAAACTAGCAGACATCAAACATATTGCCAAGTCAAGTAAAATAAAAATAATTAGGCAATACCATCCAATAAATGGACCTGAGATCAATCTGCTCATCGAAATTAAATTGGGCAAATTCACCAAACTCTCCACAAAACCATCACGGCCACCCAATTCCTTCACCTCGGTACCATTCAACAATCTGGGCAGCGCACCAGATTCCGACCGAAGCCCCAAATTAACCGGAAAATTTGGGGACCGAAGCAAGCTCAAAGCTTGGATTTTGGGGAGAAAAACGACGTCGGATTGGAAGTAGAAGGGAGTGGCGGATTGAGAGAGCTTCCAAGGAGGAGAAGAGAGGAAAAGAGGGCCTTGAAAAGGTATAATCCATTTGGAGAGTGGAGAGAGAAGACTTGTAGAGCGAGACAAATAGTGGTTGTGATAGAAAAGAAGGGACGGAGATGGGAAAAGAGATAAAGATGATGAAGAAGAAGATGATGAAGAAGAGAGATTGAAGAATGTTCTTTTAGAATTAGGGTTTTGAGCTAATGCCCTGAGTGATCTGAAGATCGCCATTAACGATACATTGAAGTTTTTAGGTTTTTGCGGAGGGTTTTAGGAGGGAGGTGAGAGGTGTTACGTTTAGCGGCTTAACACGTGTTGTGAAGTGGGAAAGATGGGGTTTAATGCAAAACACTTTTGTTTAATTTTTATTTTATTTTTTTATAAAAGTATTTTTATAATGAGGACGGATTTAAGAAATACTTTTTAAATAACACACGTCTCTTAAAAAAATATATCTTTATTAAAATTATGTTGTGTTGAAGATTTTTTTTTAAAAATAAAATAATATTAAAAGAGAGTGATCTCACTTATTTTTTTTTATTTACAAAAATATCATCCGCTACCTCACTTATTTTTTAAAATAATATAATTTTAATAAAAATATGTTATTTAATAAGTATGTTTTAGATTCGTCCTCCTTTTATAATTATGTACAAGTTCAGTGTTCATCAAGACAGTAGATTAAGTTAGTATGAAGTTAATAAGTTAGTCAATTGACCAATACATACATCCAAAGAGATCAACTACTTACCTGTATGTCGACATTATATTGATTAATTAATCAAAATTAAGTTCATAGTGACCCCTCTCCAAGACAGTATATCTAAAAGGCGGTCAATGAAAAAAGCTGCTACAACACACCAATTCTTCATGATACGGCAAATGAGTTCATTCTTAACACTTGCCCTGTTGCCCAACAGATTAATAGCATTTGAACTAAAGCGATTGAAAAAGTGGCGGAGATAAGGCACCCAAAAGTTGGATGTCTTTTAGATCTGTAGGCGATTAGAAATACAAGGTATAATGAGGTTGTTAAAAAAGAGTGGGGGTGATTATAAAGTTAACTTTGGTCAATTGATCAATACATACGCGGTCGGGAGGTGATCTCTCTCACTGCGTGTCAGCCCTGTAATTAGTCAATTGACCAATTTACCATAAACTTCATAATAATCGGATCCGAAAAGAGTACCACAAATTTTATGTTTCCAGGGGCTAGATCATGACGAGTCTGTCTTCTTTCAATCTACTTTGAAATTTATTGATTAACAAAAACATACTGTAAACGAGTCGAACTCGAGCTCCTCAGCATGCCGAGCCTAGTTGAGCCTAGTCGTGGCTCGTTTAATTTTTTTATCATAAAAATAAGGAAAAATAATCAAATTAATACTACGAGTGGGACTTACTCAAGTCGAGGGCTCAAGCCATAAACCACATTGTTTGAACATGGCTCATTTAACTAAACAGTCAAAGGAGCTTATTTGAGCTTGACTCGTTTAACTAGTTTGAGTCGGATTTAGTTGAGCCGAGCTACACCGAAATCTTGGGTAGCCCTGTTCAGTTACAGCTATTATTGTTGCTTTAACACAGTTGTGTTGTATGTATTCTGGCATACTTACCAAAAGAAATGCATGGCATTATTTCTCACTAATTTGGGTCTCTCTTTATTGCCTTGGAAGCGTTGGTCTCACTAATGTGACATACTAGGAATGGTTAGCAATACCATATTAGACACACTCTTCACTTTGTTCTAAAGTATTCGTATCCGACAATCGAGTCCGTGTTCGACATTTGATACTCAGACAAGGGTTCACTTTGTTCTAAAGTATTCGTATCCGACAATCGAGTCCGTGTTCGACATTTGATACTCAAACAAGGGTATGAGTACTGGACGATTTATTTTAGTGTAAAAAATTAGTAAAATTGAAGAGTACCCATATTGAACTGTTCAAAATAACATATCCAATCAGACACTGGCAATAAATACATTTGGCATATATATAAAAGTAACTAACCTTATACTATAGTTTATAGCCCAATCGTTTACAACCCTAATCGAACAAGTGTTAACTACATCAGTATATAGCACTTTTTGGGGATATTTCATTTTGTCAATTAAGGCCATCCACTTAACAGTTAAATCCGATGTGCTCCAGTTGAAATCTTTCGTTTCCATTTGCGAACAAAAATGATACTTTCCGTCTAGTTATCTCCTGTTACTTGCACAACTTATGGGCACATAAGCTGATTTTGCAAGCAATGCTCAAAGAAAACCTTAGCTGGAGCACATTCTTGACATTGAAGTTCTAAGACAACAATTTTTAAGGATGCAAAGTACAGTTTACGCAAATTAAATTATCTCATATTTTATAAATGTATGCAACAGCATAATCTAATTAAAAACTGAATCCAACTTCTGCATCTAAATCACAACAAACAAGCCAACAGAGGATAGTCTTCAGAAATGAGAGACTTGCTCAAGTTTACGAGCTTGGAAAAACTTGCAGCGCCCTTTACCACTTGATTCAATTTCTTCACTTTTCCTCTTCAATCCAGTAAAACCAACACTGCTCAATTTCAATTGCCGCTTTCCAGTCCTAGTAGAGGAAGAATCTTCATCTGTTGCATCTGATTCCCTGTGATTGTCAAAGATGGGATAAACAGGTAAATAAATAATCAAATGTATCCAAGCATTATTAGTGTGTAATGTAACTTTTCAGATGGGGAAAAGATTCCAGAATTTTCATCAGCTAAAAAGAGGCCACAGGTAGGCGAAAAGTAATTTGGGATCATTTAATGAGAGGTCTTTATAAATGTCACCACCAGTTATTATGGTGGGAAGCTAAGTAATTACACATCTAAAACTTAAAAATGGTAAGCAAAACTAACAGTAAGATTATGACAAAACATGGCCATTATAACTGTAATTCCAGTAATTATGGATTCTTCTGTGATTGAAAAGTAAGAAATTGTTTCTTTTCTTTGTTCTAGAGTGGTCAGTTCTTCCTTGCTAACAATCAAGATAACTATTACAGCCCTTCTAAGAAATATGATCCTATGCATGCTATATGGTTCATCCCACAATGACACCTCAGAAAAGGATGAAGAATCAGACAAAATACTAATCCGGATAACGATCTCAAGTGGAATTTTATTGCACACATTAGAACGAGGGCTAACCACAACACCTCGACTCCGTCTTTGAAATAGGAATTGCATGTGCCCCAACTGAAGCGGACCAATGTTGGAAATCCAAATACTGAGTGCTTGTGATGTTCCAACCAACCCTTAGTTTCAGGATCTAAACACATACAAGTGTATCCAAATTAATCATATGATGATATCCTTCAGAATTTACAAAAGTAAGCATACTTGTAAAGAAGTTGCAGTCTTACCGCCAGGGTATCCAGATCCAAAGTTCCTATGCATTTTTTCAGCACTTTCATCAAGCACCCAATCTCGCAAAGCTCGGTCTCTTGTGACCTAAAAAGTGGAAAAAGGATAGCGATCAAGTATCATCAAGGAATACTTGAAATAGTCATGTTCAAAAATTTAGAGAAAATCACCTTTGCCACGATACTTGCTCCACTAACAACCGGATAAAGACTGTCAGCTTTCTTTGCAACCACAAATTTTATAGATGGAAATATTTCACTCAGTTTAATTCTATACTTTTCTGGATCTCCAACAGTGTCCACATATACCTAAAACACTCAATTTAGATTTTCTGTTAAATCACAAGTGTAGCCTCATGTTGCCCAAACATGTGGTAGACCATAAAGGTTATTATGAAATGGAGAAACAAGAAATTAATAATGTGCATGGATGCCACAATCGCCAATTTGCGCATGGATGCCACAATTGCCAATTTGCAAATGTCTTTGGGTTTATGCTCAGTCATACAAATAAGAGCAAATGGCACACAATAATCTTGGGGACGATTCGCAAGTCCTACTGTATAACTCTATAATAGTTTTCTGCCAAACATCTTTATAGCTCTAAATCTTACTACGTGAGTTTCAGAATACTTTTGTTTCTTGATTCTCTATCATTTTGCAAATTACCATATTTTTGGTGGTTTGTTGGCATCCAAGAGAAAAATCTTAAATCAAATCCAAGTTAGATGATTTAACACATTTAGCAGTTATCCTTATATGAAGTAAAGTGTGTTGTAGCACATCCTTAATGTGAGTTGTATGGATGTGAATGTTGAAGTTTGAACCATGCTAAACTTTTTCTTAGGGAAACCATCACATAAAAAGTCAAAAAATTCTTTACCTCAGTAAGAAGAATTCCCATATTCAGCGCCCTCCTAACGAGACCCATTGCGGAAGCATGTGATATTTCATTGAGGTTAATCTTATTTCTGTTTTTAAACAAAAAGGAGGGACCATGTCAAAAGCTGCTAAACAGTACAAGATAAAAGTGTGGAAGTTCTCCACTCACTTCTTTAACATTTTGGCTGAGAGCTCTTTTGGATCTATCACATCAACTGCCCACCCAATAGATTCATCTGCCTTCAAATTTTCAAATAGCTCCTCTCTTTTCTCTTCTTTTAAAGTCTTTGAATCTGCATCAAAAGTTCATCGACAAAAGATATGATTTTTTATGCAATATATGGTAACTGTTTTGCTGTTAAACTGTTAGAGAATGTATCCTGATAGACTCCACGGCACGCTTGCATGAGGTGATTGTCGTTCGGATCGTTTGTTGTATTGGTAAACACCAACGACACCGCAACCCTTCGCTTATATTGAAGTGAGAACCTTGGTACAATCAGCAGTGTAATGAATTTTGTGTTGAATGGAACCTCGACCCTTAGACAAGAAGCTTGGTACAATCAGCAGTGTAATGAATTTTGTGTTGAATGGAACCTCGACCCTTAGACAAAAACCTTGGTATAGGTAGAAGACGCTACACCCAATTACGAATTGTTAAATGATAAGCAAGTTGAACCTCACAACAAACTATGAACAGTTTGGAAATTCTGGAAGAACCAAAAGAGAGAACAATCTCACAAATAATCTTACTATTGAATTATTGTATTTATTACACCATTTTGGGTTCCTTATTTATACTACTCAAGGTAGCCCTAATCCTAAAAAAAAGAACAAATTACATAACAAGCCAACTTAACTTTGGAATTGAAAATCTATCTAATAAGATTCCTGATTACATTAGAATTGAACTAACTTCCTAATTTCTTGTTATATTTCCTTCCCATAAACAGAGCCAAACATTGGGCCACTGGTGAGGAGCTATGGGGAGCTTAGGGGGCAGAATGCCAAGCTCTGAACGCTGGGGCACTTGTATTCAAGCGTTGAACTTCTTTCAGCTCAAACCTCTTGGGTTAATCCATTAAGCCCATCCTTGAATCTTTTAGCTCTTGCCCTCGTAATTGGACCAATAGACACTTGAATTGGATCAACCCAAGCTTTATTCCCATCCACGTTCAAGCTAAGCATGTCCTTATCATCTAAAAGATTCAAGGATAGGCTTAATGGATTAATCTAAGAGGTTTGGGTTGAAAGGAGTTCAAAGACATTCATTAAGGAGGGTAATTTTAAGTTACTTAACATAATCCAGACGCAGCGCCCTAACCAACGCCCCCAACTCCCCACACCAGCGCCCCCGCGTTGGGGAAGGAATCTAGTTTCTACATGTTGAGCGCCCCAACGCTTGAATACCAGCGCCCCAGTGCTCGGAGCCTGGCATTCGACCGGCCCCAACGCTCCTCAACAACGCCCCAACGCTTAGCTCCATTTTTGGAAGGAAATATAGCAAGAAATTAGGTAGTTCAATTCTAATGTAATTAGGAATCTGATTAGATATGTTTTCAATTCCAAAGTTAAGTTGGCTTGTTATGTAATTTGTTCCTTTTATTTTTAGAATTAGGGTTACCTTGAGTAATATAAAGGAACCAAAGCTGGAGTAATAGATACAACAATTTTTTATTATTATTTGTGAGATTATTCTCTCTTTTGGTTCTTCCAGAATTTCAAAACTGTTCATAGTTTGTTGTGAGGTTCAACCTGACTTATCATTCAACAATTTATAGTTGGGTGTGGCGTCTTCTACCTATACCAAGGTTCATATCTCGATATCGACAAAGGGTTGAGGTTCCATTCAACACAGAATTCATTGTCGATTGTACCAAGGTTCTCGCTTCAATATAAACGAAGGGTTGCAGTGTAGTTGGTGTTTCACTAATACAACTTTGCTAGAAACGACCCAGATGATGACTACCTCACGTAAGCGTGCCGTGTAGTCTATCAGTTGGTATCAAAGCTAAGTTATTTGTCCTTTAATTTCTTGTTTAGATTTCTATAAAAAATAAAATAATAAATATTATTATTATTTCAATTGCGTGTTAACCCCAAATTCAATCGCGTTAAGTATTGCAAAATTCAAGCATTCAATCATCCAATTCGGGTGGCATAAAAGCCTTCCAACCGAGAGTTCATCCGAAGCTATTTGCAGCATTGGTTCAAGCATCAAATCCGTGAGGGCTGTTCAAATGCAAAGCAGAGATTCATGGCATACCCGAAGCCTACAAGGAGTTCAACCCGTGACAATCCGATTATGAATCTTGATGGTAATCCAAGACTCATATCTTGCTAATTTGTTTTGTGATAAGATTGAAATAAGAAATTGTGATTCTTGTTTGGTGAATTCAAAAAAGAACCTATAAGAGGGAATACTTGAGAGGAAAAAGGCAACAGTGGTAAGATTATTAGAAGGTAAAATTCAATTCAGCGATACACGAGTGATTCTTAATTGAGCGAAAAACACGTAAGAGAGTGGTGAGGAAAATTATCTACTAACCCTTGTTTTGCAGTAAAAGAGGCATCTTTGGAGGCAAGCCCAAGTGGGGATTCCAAGTTTGAGATGGAAGCCATCAAGAGGGAATTAAGGAGAGTTTACAGGATGATAGAGATGATGAATAATCGTTTTGACCAAATGCAGAACAACCAAAGGGAGCAATCGCAAAATATTCCTGGCTCTCAAATAAGGAAGAGGATACGGCACAGACAGGCTAGGTCCGACGAAGAAGAATTCCATGGAGGTAGGGTTAGTGAGGAAGAGGAGCTTGAACTTAATTTTATTCAAAGGAGACATGGGGCAAGGAATAGAAGAGATAGGAATCGAAAAGATAACAACTTAGGTAGTATTAAGATAAAGATTCCATCTTTCCAAAGAAGGAGCAATCATCAGACATATCTAGAATGGAAATAGAAAATGGGGTGGGTGTTTGACTGCCACAACTATTCGGAGCATAAGAAAGTTAAGCTTGCAACCACTGAGTTTTCTGACTTTCGTTACTTGGTAGCAGGAGGAGATATGGAGAGCATCCAATTGAAACCTGGGAGGAGAAGAAAATTGTAATGAAGAAGATGTTTGTGCCAAGCCACTACTATCGAGATCTATTTCGGAGTTTGCAGAGTCTAAAACAAGGTAGTCGGAGCGTGGAAGATTATCACAAGTAGATGGAGATTCTGATGACTAGAACCAATATAGTTGAGGACCGTGAGGCGCCAATGGCAAGATTTTCAACTGGTTTGAATTGGGAGATTACAAATTTGGTGGAGAGGCAACATTATGTGGAGTTGGAAGATATGGTGCATATAGCTATCAAGATTGAGAAGCAACTCAAGATGAGGTGACCATCGATCAGTTTCCACTATGGGGTCATCTAGGAATCACAATGATGTAAAGAGAGGAGAAGTCAGTCGTAAGCAAACCCAAAGTAGAGCCGAGACAGGATGCAACCGGTCGTGGGAATCAAGGTAAAACTGAACCTTCATCTAACCGTAATCGTGATATAAGATGTTTTAAATGTCAATGCAAGGGTCATATTTCGACCCAGTGTCCGAATCAAAGAGCTATGATTTTACTGGACAATGGTGAGGTGAAGACAGAGAATAAAGATAATGATGTCGATTCTATACCGCCATTAAAGGAGAAAGATGATAAGGAGTTTGCTATCCATAGCACAACGTTGGTTACTAGGAGAGTTCTTAGCACACAAGTGAAAGAAGATAGCATGGAACGAGAAAATCTCTTTCACACTAGGTGTCTTGTTAATGATAAGATATGTTGTGGTGATTGATGGTGGAAGTTGTTCATGCTAGTACTACTATGGTGGAGAAGTTAGGGCTGTCCACAACCAAACATTTATCGATGCAGTGGCTTAATGATAGTGGTGAAGTAAAAGAAACTAAATAGGTATTGGTTCCATTCAATATTGGTAGATATGTTGATGAGGTGTTATGCGATGTGGTTCCAATGCAGGACACTTGTTACTTGGGAGGCCATGACAGTTTGACAAGCCATGAAGCATGACAACTTTACGAATCAGTACTCATTTGTGCACAATCAATGATCAGTCACTCTTAGTCCAATGACGCCAAAACAAGTGCATGAGGATCAGTTGCATTTAAAAAAAGATTATGTACAAAAGAAAGTGAGTGAGGAAAAGAAAATAAATGAGGGGAAAATAAGAGAAAAATAAAAGGTTGAGAAAAAGAAAGACGAAGAGAGAAAGAAAGACAAATATATATATAAAAAAGAGTGATGTGAGGAGAGCATTAATTTTTAAACAGCTGATCATTATACTTTTGTACAAGGAGACATTTTTGAATATTAACCAGATTAACTATTCTTTGCCTAGTGTTGTTGTGTCTCTTTGCAAGACTATGCTGAGCTACCACAGGGTTTACCACCTATTCGGGGAATAGAGCATCAGATTGATTTCGTGCCCAGTGCAACCATTCCTAATAAACCAGCTTATAAGAGCAATCCCGAGGAAACAAATGAGTTGCAAAGACATGTTGATGAATTAATGGAAAAGGGGTTCTTAAGAGAAAACATGAGTCTGTGTAGTTCCAGTAATTTTAGTATCCAAGAAGGATGGGTAGTGGTGTGTGTGCATTGATTGTCAAGCGATAAACGATATCACGGTAAAGTATCGAAATCCTATTCCTCGCTTAAATGATATGCTTAATGAATTGCATGGGTCTTTTGTGTTTTCTAAAATTGATTTGAAAAGTGAATATCATCAAATTAGGATGAACGAGGGAGATGAATGGAAAACTGGTTTCTAAACAAAATATGGTTTATATGAATGGTTGGTTTTGCCTTTTGGGTTAACTAATGCACCTAGTACTTTCATGAGGTTAATGAACCATGTTTTACGATCTTTCATTGGTAAATTTGGTGTTGTCTATTTTGATGATATCTTGATATATAGCAAAAACTTGGACGATCATGTTGTACATTTGAAAACTGTTTTAGATGTGCTTAAAAAAGAAACATTATTTGCCAACATGAAAATGCACGTTTTGCAGAGATAAAGTTGTGTTTCTTGGTTTTGTTGTTAGTTCACAGGAAATACAGGTGGATGAATAGAAGATACGTGTAACACCCCGAACCCGATATAGGCCCGAAGTGCTACATGCCGCAAGCCCATAGGCCCGCAAGGCAACAATATCAATAACGCGCAGCCCAAAAAAATAATAACTTAACAATAATCTCAACTTAAAACCCAACAATAAATATATTTTAAATCAATCCAAATGAAATACTAATAAATACCACATTCAAATAATGGAGACGCAGCTCCTCGAAACTAAGAGTTTTATCAAAATTCATCAACAAAAGAAAACATCTAAAACTAAACTCCAAATATTCCAAGCGTATCAAATAAAGGCTCGACTTTTCAACGATGGGACTGCAAAAAAAATCAGTAAGGGGGTGAAGCGATGAAGCCCAAAGAAGTAGCAATCCTCTCTCTCTAGCCGAATCAAGTACAATTTGCAAAATACTTTTTCGAAATAACTTTTTGTTCAATAACAATAGTACAAAAGCTTTCAAAACTAAAACAATTCAAAAATGATTTCAATGTATATTATATATCTTTTAATCCACGACTTTTGCGACTAAGGTTACAATAATACTCAACAACACGGCCCAAAAGTTCGATAACGTTATGATACACACCCTACTAAGGTATCTATAAAAATGCACGCTCCCCGAAGGGCATCTAAAAGGTGTGCGCCTTAGTAGGTCCTATATTAGCTCCGGAACTAAACGTAATCAATAACGGATTCTATACATAGTCAGACTGAGGATTTCAAAATCTTTTCTCAATATTATCGATAATATAAACGATATTTTTTTCACAGTTCTAAATCATATAATCTCATTCACAGTTCGAAAATAAATACTTGATCCGAATTTTGAAATAAAAGAACATAACAATTTAATTTAAATGGAAGCCTTAAATAAAAGATAACGAATTTTGAAACTGTACATTTAGGCATCCGAATAATTAATAAGACATACTTAAAAGTAACGATAATCTTAAAAACACTAAATAGTTCGGAAAGCCACTTACTTGATATTGCGAAACACGAAATTAAAAGTGAACTAATTCTTCGAGTTTTCTTCTTTTCTTCTCTGTTCTGCAGTACTCCAAGCCAAATAGTTTTTACGTTCTTTTCTTTCTTTCTAGTTGTTTAAATATATGTAAATCCTTTACAAAATAGGTTACTAGGTAAAAGAGTCCTTTTTAAAATTAAGAATTTGTTAAACTTGAATGGCTTTTCTTATCCTTATAGGTTTTAGATATGTATAAATAATTATTAGTTACACTTCATTATCTAATTATATTATTTTATTATCTTTTATCTTTTTTTTTAAACCGGATATTACATTCTACCCACCTTAAAAAGAATTTGGTCCTCCAAATTTCAAAAATAACATCTAAAGAAAATACAAATTTGACATAATCAAGAAATTCATTATCTAATTACTAAATGCAATTAATAAAAGAGTTTCATACCTTAATTGTGGTCACTCAAAATTTGAAACACACGCCCCTCGATTTGGTCCTAGGCTTGCCAATGTTATTTCTTCCTCTTTTCATCTCTTTTCTGGTGGAGGGTTCTTGGGGCATCAGGCGATCCTACGAATCAAATCTCCACAATGAAAACACGCCCCGTATTCCAACGACATTCCTTATCTAGTGGTTTCTACCACACCCTCGAACACTTCAGTTTGTTCTCTTGATTCCATTGGTTTCCTCTAAACTTAGTGGTTTGCGTATTCAACTTCTTTTCAGAGGTCCTCCATGGCTGGACTCTTCCCGGATGGTTCGTCCCTCTTATTGTTCTTCCTTTCTCCATTTCCGCTTAAGCCCTTCTCGATCACTAATGCCTTATCGAGCACCAAGATCATATGCGGGCAGCTTCAAAAGACGCCACACCATGTCTTATGACGGCCGTAATCCATCCTCCAACCTTCAAGCTTTAGCCGCCACCACCAGGTCGGTGCATACTTGGCAAGCTTCAAATTCACTTCATATCGAGCAAACCGCTCTTGCTCCCTTGTTTGAGCCTAATAAATTCTCTTTCCTTTTGTGCCCGAATTGTTTAGGAAAGTATTTGTTAGTAAATGCCTCCTTGAATACGGTCCATGTGTAGGGTTCTTAATTCCTTCATGCTTTCTTTTCTCCATAAGCCACCAATCATCGCCCCACCCTCAAAGTCGGTAAATTGCCAACGTCACCTTATTAGCCTCACTACTCCCTAGCAAATCAAACGCCTTCTCCATTTCTTGAATCCACTTCAACTATGGAAGGGTCCGTAGCCCTTCAAAGATCAAGGATTCAATCGCTTGAATTCCGCTACCATGCCACGTTGCCCAGGTTGTTGGTTCTGCACTAGCTGAGTTAAAGTAGTAGCCAGCTGAGTCAGACCATTAGCGCCAAAATCAGACCATTAGTGTTATCCAAGAGTGGTCGAGTCCTATGAATGTGAGTCAAGTTCGTAGTTTCCATGGGATCGCGAGTTTTTACAGTCATTTCGTGAGGGATTTCAGCGGCATCACGACACCACTTACTGAAGTTATTAAGAAGAGCATCGAGTTTAAGTGGGGAGATGAGCAAGAAAAGGCTTTCCAATTTATTAAAAAGAAGTTAACTAATGCTCCTTTACTTGCTTTACCTAACTTTGCTAAAATCTTTAAAATTGAATGTGATGTTTCAGGTTTAGGAATTGGAGTTGTGTTGATTCAAGAAGGAAGGCTAGTTACGTACTTCAGCAAGAAATTGAGTGGGGCAGTCTTAAACTATCCTACTTATGACAAGGAGTTGTACGCATTGGTTCAAGCGTTAGAAACATGGCAGCACTACCTTTGGCCTAAGGAGTTCGTAATTCATACTGATCATGAATCTTTGAAGCATTTAAAAGGACAACATAAGTTTAACAAGAGATCTGCACGGTGGATGGAATTCGATGAGACATTCCCATGTCATTAGGTACAAACAAGGTAAAGAATGCAGATGCTCTTTCGCGAATGTATGTGTTGTTGTCAACTCTTGATGCGAAATTATTTGGTTTTGAACAAATAAAAGAATTATATGCCTTAGACCATGATTTTTGTGAAGAGTTTAGATTTTGTGAAAAGAATGCAGTAGGTAAGTATTTTCAACATGATGGATTCTTATTTCGTGAAAATAAATTATACATACCTGCTTGTTCTTTGCGTGAGTTCTTGGTTAAAGAATCACATGGAGGGGGTTTAATGGGACACTTTGGTGTGGTTAAAACTTGGGCAATATTACATGAACATTTTTATTGGCCACACATGAAACGGGATGTAGAAAGAATTTGTGATAGATGTATTGTTTGTCGTAAAGCTAAGTCCCGTGTGTAACCCCATGTATTATATACACCATTACCTATTCCTAGTGAACCGTGGATTGATATTTTCATAGATTTTGCGTTGGGTTAACCTAGGTCTAAACGTAGTCATGATTTTATTTTTGTAGTCGTGGATGTTTTCTAAAAGGACATTTTATTCTATGTCACAAAACTGATGATGACTCCCATGTTGTTGATTTGTTCATTAGAGATTGTTAGATTGCATGGCATGCCTAAAAAATTTATTTCTGACAGGGATACTAAGTTCTTGATTTACTTTTGGAAGTCTTTGTCGTGCAAGTTGGGTACTATATTGTTCTTCTCTACTACTTGTCATCCACAAACCGAAGGTCAAACATAGGTAGTTAATAGAACTTTTTCTTCATTGTTAAGGGTTGTAATTAAAAAGAATATCAAATCTTGGGAAGAGTGTTTGCCTCATGTTGAGTTTGCATATAATCGTTCTGCTACTAATTTTTCTCCATTTGAAATTGTCTATGGTTTTAATCCTGTAATACCGTTGGATTTATCACTATTACCTGTGACTGGATATATTAACTAGGATGGAAAGAAAAATAATGATTTTGTGAAACAGATTCACGAGAAGCTAGACTCAACATCGAGAGGTGGATTGAACAATATGTCAAGCAAGCTAATAAAGGACGTCGTCAATTGATATTTGAGCCAGGAGATTGAGTTTGGTTATATATGACAAAAGAGAGATTTTCAGCTCAAAGGAGTTCTGCTTCCTAGGGGAGATGGTCATTTTCAAGTCCTTGAGCTCATCGATGATAATGCCTACAAACTAAACTTACCAGGTGAGTATAATGTTAGTGCTACATTTAATGTTTCTGATTTAAGTCTGTTTGATGAAGGTGGCGATTTGAGGACAAATCTTTTTCGAGAGGAGAGAAATGATGAGAACATGCTTAGGTTGAACGTGGATGGAAATAAAGCTTGGGTTTATCCAATTCAAGTGTCTATTGGTCCAATTACGAGGGAAAGAGCAAAAAGATTCAAGGATGAGCTTAATGAATTAATCCAAAAGGGCATTCATCAAGGAGATTTTATGTTGGTTAACTTAATCTAGACACAACGCCCCAATGTTGGGGAAGGAATCTAGTTTTTGCATATTGAGCGTCCCAATTCTTGAATACTAGCGCCTCAGCGCTCGGAGCGTGGCATTCTGTCCACTAAACGCCCCAGCTGGTGTAAAAGATACAACAATTCAATAATAAGATTATTTGTCTTTTGGTTCTTCCAGAATTTCCAAAATAATCATAGTTTGTTGTGTGGTTCAACCTGGCTTATCATTCAACAATTCATAATTGAGTGTGACATCTTCTACCTATACCAAGGTTCTTGTCTCAATATAGACAAAGGGTCGAGATTCCATTCAACACAGAATTCATTACATTGTCGATTGTACCAAGGTTCAAGCTTCAATATAAGCGAAGGGTTGCGGTGTCGTTGGTGTTCCACCAATACAACTTTGCAAGAAACGATCCGGACGACAACCACCTCACGCAAGTGTCGTGGAGTTTATCAGTTATATAAATCATGTTTTAATGCCACCTCACGTGGAACTCCCACTTGCACATGGAGTGATGAACCAAGATGCATTAGAATGGTCAAATCAAACAAAGAATTGAACAAACAACGTAACAGCTAACCAAATGCACACTGGGAGATTCGGAACATCACCAGTTGCTCTAATAGTATAAGCTGTTAGAGAATGGACCCAACAACATAGGTATATCATGCTTTAAAAAGCACAAGCAGCTACAAATTATGATAAACATGAAGATAATAAAGCAATTCGCCAATTTCTGTCTATTTGTGTGGATATCTAGATAAACACAACCACTTTCCTTTATCTAAAAAGGGAAGAAATAAAAAAAATTGGATGAAGTGTGATTTTCTTCTTCAAGTTGGAGATGTGGAACATCTGCACTGAATCCTACTTTGAATTCATAATACCATTTAAAGAGAAAATGAAAAAATTTCTGTTAAGTTCACCAACTAATTCCAGATGTGCATAGCTTCCTCACTCAGAAGTATAGCAAGAGATCTGTTCAGGCAGGTGACTTCCAGGTCAATTTTGAATAATGAAAACTGACGTGACTTCAGATACAATTGCCAAGTCAACATCGTCTCACTCAGGAGAAAAATCAATATGTAAGATGTGTGACAGATCATTCTCTTTTTCATAATAAATAGATCGCATAAATATGTCCCATTCATATTAGAACCTTGTGCAACACTCGACCTCAACTTATATGGACCTGAATCATAAAAGGTTGTAGGTTCCAATTAAGACATCCAAATTAGTAATTAAAAATCTAAATGAAAGCTGTACCAAAAAGGCAAAAACCCTTCAGGTTCAAAGTACAGTTAAGTTTCACTCTGCAATTACTCCCAATTTCTACGTGTGCACGAATTTCATTTTTATCATGACTTATTACATCCAGAGGCATCTGTTTTCCATTTCATATATGAATTCCCCAACTACTCCCAAGATTTGAGAGCTCTACTTTATAGCTAAGATTATTATGTAGTAACTTGACTAGAGATTTTAGACACAAAATTAGAATAACAATTCTTTAATAAATGATGAAAATTAAGCGTAGTACAAACTTTGTCGTCTGCACATAATGAAAGTCCACATTATAAAAGTCAGGCTTAAGAAAAGATTAACTCCAACATAATCAACTGCCAAGATCATAACTTGAATGTAATGACATTTGACAAATTGAATTTGGACTATCATTTGGACTGTCCCAGAAGGGAAAGTTGGACTCTCTATTTGGGACATAGGTCTCATTTTGATAACAATAATGTATCTGCATATATTCACATTTGTAGAGCGTAATTATACTAAAGACTCATTAGGATCAACCAAGAAAATATTCGACCAAATTACACATGGGGTTCATTTGGTAACTAGAATTAAGTAAGTTAAGTTTAAAATAATATGGTTTTAGGCAAACAAGTTGAAGTGTGTTTCAACTTCAAAACTCACCAACAAATAAGCCTGTTCGGCAGTGACTTATAAGTTGGTCAACTTATAAGTCATTTGCCACCCCCACCAAAGCTCAACAACCAAATAAACACATAACCAGACATACCCATCAATCATGATAAGCAACCATTTCAAAATAAAATAACAAATAAATTTTTTTTTTCAAAAAATTATTTAATAAATAAATAAATAAAAAGCTAATTTTTTCTCACATATTTTATAGTAGTAGTGATTAACACCCACATTCATTGGGGCAAAGTTTGATAATTGAAGGTTTGAAGCTCTAACCTGCAAAATTGAGTGAGGAAAGGGTCTTCTGATATGAAATTGCACAATACAGGCACCCATAAACCATTGGCCCTGAAAACAAATATTGAACAAAATTTATGAGGAAAATTCTGTCTACGAACAATAATAGCAGATTCTCTCGCTCTCTCTCTCCCTCTATATATATATATATAGATACCTAAAACAGGGCCTCGCCCAGCTTCATCGATTCCCATAATGCAAGGCTGAGACGCCCATTTTGGGACAGGACCCTCCGTTCCCATATCTCTCTCTGTGATTTCCCGCCAGAATGAGCAGAAGGGGAAGAGGGGAAGAAGACTCTTTGGTTGCTATTTTTAACGTATGCCCTCTTCTTTTTCCCCTTAAAAAAAAAAGAACTACTCTTTTGTTGATTTTTTTAAATAATAAAAATAAAATATTACCGTCATTCTAAAGTAATAGCCCGTGCCTTCAGCCACGGCGTAAAAAAATCCTACCATTCTCTCAGTTTCAAAAATGTAAAAATTAAAATGAATCTGAACCTTTTTATATTTTTCTGCTCAAATTAATTAAAATGAATCTAAATCGTTCTTATGTTTTCTCGTCCAAATTCTAATTGGGTTCTTTCTTATTATTATTATAGATTATTCACTTTTGAAAACATGGCTGGACGTCCAAATGTTGTAATTAATTTTATTAATTTTAAATATTTATTGAGTTAAATAAATATTTGAATTGATTTATTTATAGAGATAAATAAACATTGATGAAATTATTGTGCAATAATTTAGTTAAAGTATGTTATAATAATTAAATTAATGTGTGATAATTTTATGATTTGAAAATTTAATTTAATGAGATAATTAAAATAAATGAATGATTATAATGTCGTTTCTAATCTAATTTAATAATTAAATTAGAGATTTATTAGTTTGTTAAAAAAATTATAATTATAAGGCAAATATTAATTTGATTTGTGATTTAGTTAAATTAATTAATAAAGGGTGTGATAAGTTAACTACTCCCTCCGTCCCAAGATAAAAGTCATGGTGGACTTTTCACGCATATTAAGAAGAAGAATAAAATGACAAAATTATCCATAATAATGTCATTAAATATGGAGAGAGAATTAGAATAAGAAAAGTATGAGATATTTAATGCTACGAGTATAATAGGAAAACATGTGTAAACGTTTGGTTATTAAAGGAAAGTGGACATTTAACATGGGACTACCAAGAATAGTAATAATGACTTTTATCCTAGGGCGGAGGGAGTATAATATAAGGAAAATATAAAAATAAATTAGAAAGCCTAATCTAAGGTGCAACCAAACATGGCCTTATGGCCTTTGACATATTACAACTGATAAAACTTTTGGTTTTTTAAACTGATAACTTAAGTTTACGCGTAGTGGTATATATCAGTTTACAATATAAGTATTATACTAAGACTAAAGTTAGAAACATAGAGAGATACACAGAAAATTGAGAGAGCTGTAGAGAAAATTGAGAGTTCTCTAAGAATTGGGAGTTAAGAGGAAGAAGAAGGTTTTGTCAAAACCTTGTAATCATCATCTTTGCTAGTATAAACAAAGGATTAAGGTTAATAATCTATTCCTAATTCCAAGTCTTGGTTTTTCAATATTTATTCTCTGTGATTTGAATTTTGTTGGATTATTGTTTAAAATGTTGATTATATGTATGTATAATCTTGTAAAATCTGATAGTTATCATCTATAACAATTTTTAGTGATTAAATTCATGAAATTTTGTTTAAAGGAGAAAATTCAAGTTTATAGTGTGTGTGTGTGTGTGTATATATATATATATATATATATATATAGTCCGGATCAGATCCGAACTCCCAGACCGGACCAAAATTCGGACTTTTTTTCCCTAAAACAACTAAAATAAATAAATAAAAAATTATGGAATTGAAATTTTTTCATAATACAGTGTTTTGGGTACGTATAACAAAATATGGTGGTACAGTCTGTGCAGACTGTACCACCATTTTTTGGTATAGGTATTCAAATCACGTCCAAAACATTGTATTATGGAAAAATTTCAGTTCCATAATTTTTTATTTTTTATTTAGTTATTTTTTTTAAAAAAAGCAAAAAAAAAAAAAAAAAGGTCTGGATTTTCTCCCGTTCGGGAGGTCCGAACCTGATCCAACTTGTATATATATATATATATATATGAAAATGGCTTGTTTAAGGCCAAAATTGATGTTCAATTCTTATTATAATTTGTAAATTGGTTATGGATTGTGTTAATATGTCAAGAAACGAAAACAATGCATGTATAATGGTATAATTTGGTTAAGAAACGAAGTTTTGGTGATTGAATTCGCTAAATGTGTGGAAATTGAAGAAAATAACAAAAACATGATTTTAATCCCTTAAATTTGATTGTTTATGATTGCTTTAGGTGTTATAATGATTAAGTGTATATGTTATGTGGTTTAGTAAGGTTGTAGTGTATGGGTTTGTCCATATTGCTATGAAATTAGAGTTTTAGATTGCATCAATCTTTGAAGCGGTATCAGAGTGTTTTTGTCTGCATTTGAGTCTTTGTTACATACCATCGCTAAGGCTTGGGGTAAGCGCAATGTGTGCCTCCCTTGAGCAGAATCAATTTTTTTTTAGTTTTCAGTCCATGACATGTTGGCCTAACCTAGTCTAAGATGCATGATAATGTGTTAAACATGTAATGAGGTTCTATAATTGATTGTAAACATGTATTCAATGATTTCAAAATTGTAAAGTTAATAAGTTATGAAAAACTTTAACTTGTTATTTGTTTAAGTCTTGAGATGTGGTTTAAAGGTTACGTTGCTATGATAGCCTTATGATTTCAGATTGGTGATGTGATGTTAATTTAAAAGTCAAAATTTGAATTGTGTTAACAAATTAGATTTAAATGAGAACTAAAACATATAAGGTTAATGTTAGTGTAACTAATCGGTATTGCGATTCTAATGATATATGTAGGGTTTTGACGAACGTATGTTATAATTGTATAGCTTACGCACGAGACAAGTTCCTAAACCTTATTTCTTTATGTAGAGCAAGATCTTTATCCTATCTTGTTTATTATTGTTACGCAAGTGATGAGTGAGTTTTATACTCATAATTGAGTGCGTTTGAACTTAATCTTTTGGATGTTTTTAATTGTTTATGTCTATTCATGCATGTTTTATGTTGTTTTGTAGGAATTGGGACAAAAGTTACTTGGATCGACGTTTGGGGTGGCTAGATGCGCGTTTTTAGCTTGCCATTTACACAGCAGTCACTTCAGAGCCAATTTGAGTATTTCTCGGGATCTTATGTCGAAACACTTAAAGAATGAAAGTTGTAGATCTATGTCTTCTCTTTCCGGAACATCTTGAATCATCGAAATCGGAGTTCGGACGAAGAAGTTATGGCCATTTTCCCAAAGGACATTGGAGCAGAAAATTCCCAGATAATGTTCCAGTAGTTCGGGCGCCATTTATGAAGTTCATTTCAGCCACGGGCGCTAGAAGCGAATCCCAGCAGTGCCCGTGCCCAGTACTGGGAAGAGAGTTTGGTCAAGCTTGGACGCGTTTTGAGGTGAATTTTGACACTTTTTGACTCCAAATTGGATTGGGTTTGTTCCTAAGCTAAAAATTGGACTTGTAACCTATAAATATATGATGTAAGGCATAAAATAAGTGGGAGATAACATAAATTAGATTAGAGATACACTCCATCAGATTAGAACATAACCCTAGTTCTTATTAGTTTTGGAGATTGAATCAACTTGGAGATCATTGAAGATCAAGAGCAGGAGCAAGAGGGGAACATCAGATTTGCTGACAACAGATTCTATTCTTTTCTCTTATCATACTTTTATCTTTTAATGTCTATTCAGTTGTGGATTCTTGGTTTTAATTCATTAATTATGAACTAACTCTTTTATTAAGATTTCAATTGAACCTTTTATGGTTATGAATTAATTATTCAATTTATTCTAATTATTTATTGTTGAAGTGAATTGTTTATCTTGCCTTGCATTTATTAATTAATTATTTGGCCAATAATTACCATGTTACTCTAGAAGGAATTGAAAGAGGAATTCTAGGATTAGAACTGGGTTTGATAACGTGTGACTTAGTTATTTGCACAGGAATAATTAAGTTTGTGAATTGAATGAAAATATCTGTCACCGCATGTAACACATAAGGAATTGGGATCAAGGAGTTTAATTCAATTATTTTGCATATAAATATAGCAAGATTAATCTGGATTAAATAGAAGTCAATTGATCACTTGGAAAAGGGCTTTTGGCATTTGAGAATTCTCATTAACAATTCAAGAAGCATGATAATTATTGGGATAATTGGATAATTGATTTATAGTTCATAATTGGGAATATTGAAGTCTTAATCTTTATTTATCTGAATTCAGTCATAAAGCAATTCAGTTTAATTAATTAATTTAGTTTTCTTAATTAGAAAAATCACGATTTGAGATTGCTTAAATAAAATTAGTTTGGTTAAGAATTAGTACTTGGTGATTTTTATTAAATAATTCCTCGGGGACGATACTCTACTTTCACTTTATTACTTGTTGAATCGTGTATACTTGCACGTATTCATTGATTGCGAAATCGACCAACAAGTTTTTGGCGCCATTGCCGGGGAATTAATTTAATAATTATTTACCAATATTAATTTCAATCAAATTAGTCTTAGTTTAAACATTTTTATTTTTATTTTTAATTCTCTTCCTATATTTCTCTCTTTTCAGGTACCATGGATGACTTTGCGTATCAATGGCCATACACGAACATGACTCAACCAAGGGAAACAGGGATTGATGGACTCGCGACACTTTCAAAATTGGCAACACAGGTGTCCGCAATAGCTAAGAAAATGGAAACATGGAGTCCACCATCCACACAGAAAGTAGCTATGGTTTGTGAGTTATGTGCTGGGAGTCATGCTACAGATCAATATGCCATAAACGCTGAATCAGCTCAGTTCGTAGGGAGCTATAGTCGGTCTACCCAATCGTATCCGAACCAAAACGCGTATAATCCGGGTTGGAGAAATCATCTGGGATTTTCTTGGAGTAACAATCAAGCTCAAGTGCCTAGACAGCAAAACACATTCGGATTTCAAAATCGGATTCCACAACAACCAGAAAGGAAATCAAGTTTGGAAGAAGCCTTGGAAAAATTCATTAGAGCTACTGAAAAAAGGAACGATGAACAAGACAAAATATTGAATCAAGTAGAGCTGAATATGAAAAGCTAAGGTGCGTCGATAAAGAATTTGGAAAATCAATTGGGGCAGATAGCACTTGCATTGAATAACTGCCTACTTGGAACACTCCCTAGTGATACAGACATAAATCCGGGCAGAGATGAGCATTGCAAGGTTGTGACTCTACGTAGTGGAAAGGATTTGCAAGAGACAGTCAAGGAAAAGGAGATCGACGAAGATTTAACTATAAGATTCAACGAAGATAAGCTGATTTCATTAGTATTCCATGTGCCTCCTCCATCAAAGTTCAAGAATCCGGGCAGTTTTGCAAAACCATGCCTAATTGGTAGTCATGTCGTAGGCAAAGCTCATTGTGACATAAGAGCTAGTACAACTGTGGAGTCATGGTGGGTTGAAAAGGAGAAGATAGAGGAAGAGCCCATTGTGTTTGACAAGCTTCCATGCCATAATTTGATCACAAACACAATGGGGAAAGCACCTAGTGGTTTGTCGTACTTAATGGGGATCCTATCTAAAAAGATCATGCTAAGTGACTTAAACTCAATGGCCATTACAATTGGGAACCTCCCAAAAGAGATATTGCTTCTGATGGATGGAGGGTTCCTCAATTTTCGTAGGGGAATTGGATAGAGAATTGAAGAAGTGAGGCTGATACTATAAAACAAGCGCTTATTGGGAGGCAACCCAAGTTTAATTTTTATTTTTAGTTTTTATTAGGTTTTATATTAGTAGTTTTGAATTTGCATTTATTTAGAATTTTATAAAATTGTTTCTATCATGGTTTATAGGTTATTCAAGTCAAATTCAAGTGTGGTGCCCAATTTGTTCCATGTGCCTAGCTTATTCTCCAAACTTAGCGGACAAGGAGGAAGATTGCTATATTTTCAAGGAAGTCCTCTGCTTTAATTTTTTCTATTTTAGTCATTGAGGACAATGTCTAGTTTAAGTTTGGGGGCATTTTAGTGTTGTATTGCATATAGTTAGTTATCTTCATGGTAGTTCATTTTTTTTATGTGTTAGCGTTGTGTTTTTTTTAGGTTGCATATAATACATGGTAGTTATTTGCACATTCATATATGTGTTGCATTAGTATGTGTTCATGTAGTATAATTGCATTTTTTTTTAATTTTTTTAATTTTTTTTTGCATGAATCTGTGTGATCGGTTGGTGTGGTCTTAGCTCGGCCTATGATAAGATTGGTTTTGCATGTTAACTTGAATAGTGTTGATAATTGATGGTGAATTCTAATTTTAATCATGATGATAATCTAAGTATGTCTTAAACTTATGTAACCGGTTAGCACTTAAAGTTTAACTATTTTAATCTACTTGGTTCAAGGGTTTCATAATTTGTTTCTGAGGAAAATCTTGGTTAAAATTTAAGGAAATTAGTGAACTGGTGGTAAAGGTTGGAATGACGTAAAAGCTTGAGTTTGGGGGAATCTATAGGATATATATATACAAAATGAAAATGAAAAAAAAATGAAAAAAAATGATGAAAAAAAATAGAAAATCCAAAAAAAAAATGAATAAACACCGTGGCATGCTTGTCTTGTTTTGTGGCCTTTGTTACTTGAGTAAGTAAGCCCGAGGGGATTGTCTTTACACCTAGCGCCCTAAGGTCTTAATGGTCTGGGAGTCGTTGGTCGAAAGCTCATTAAGGTAGCATTAAAAAGCTTAAGGGAATAAGACATTGCACAACCATTAGAAAAAAAATGAAAAAAAACACGAGAAAGAGCAAAAATGCCCTCGTGGTTGAATAAAAGTATAAATAAATCCTGTATTTACCCTTAGACTTGGTAATTGCTTAGTTTTAACTGGAGTTGTGATGTTCACAAAAGTAATTGAATTGGAACTGAAATTTTTCTTAGAAGAAGTTTGTTATGTGATTATCTTGAACTGTGGTTGGTTAGAATGGTTAACAAGCACACACACACAACATGGGTGATGACTGGTTTGGATTGACTAATTGGTTAGAGTTATG
Source organism: Panax quinquefolius (assembly GCA_020205615.1). NCBI lineage: Eukaryota > Viridiplantae > Streptophyta > Magnoliopsida > Apiales > Araliaceae > Panax > Panax quinquefolius. The sequence goes on from CM035167.1 coordinate 15,977,619, forward strand.
GACTTTGATTTGATCGGATAAATTGTTTGAGTATCAATGGTATCTTTGAGGCCTGTTGCTATATATCATATTGATTTATTACTCGGTTCATAGGTATATTAGGAAGTAGATCATGCATATGCATTCATGTAGTCAATTTACGTTGTTTATTTTTAGTTCTTTTGTGTTTTTGCTTGAGGACAAACAAATGTTTAAGTTTGGGGTATTTGATGAGTGAGTTTTATACTCATAATTGAGTGCGTTTGAACTTAATCTTTTGGATGTTTTTAATTGTTTATGTCTATTCATGCATGTTTTATGTTGTTTTGTAGGAATTGGGACAAAAGTTACTTGGATCGACGTTTGGGGTGGCTAGATGCGCGTTTTCGGCTTGCCATTTACACAGCAGTCACTTCAGAGCCAATTTGAGTATTTCTCAAGACCTTATTTCAAAACACTTAATGAATGAAAGTTGTAGATCTAAGTCTCCTCTTTCCGGAACATCTTGAATCATCAAAATCGGAGTTCGGACGAAGAAGTTATGGCCATTTTCCCAAAGGACGTCGGAGTAGAAAATTTCCAGAAAATGTTCCAGCGCCGGGGCGCCCATTTGTAGTTCATTTCCAGCGCTGGGGCGCTAGGAGGCAGAATCCTGGCCGTGCGCCAGCCAAATGGGCTCTGGGAAGAGTTTGGTCAAGCTTGGACGCGTTTTGGGGCGAATTTTGACACTTTTCTGACTCCAAATTGGATTGGGTTTGTTCCTAAGCTAAAAATTGGACTTGCAACCTATAAATACATGATGTAAGGCATAAAATAAATGGGATATGACATAGATTAGATTAGAGATACACCTCATTAGATTAGAACATAACCCTATTTCTTATTAGTTTTGGAGATTGAAGCAACTTGAAGATCATTGAAGATCAAGATCAAGAGCAAGAGGGGAGCATCAGATTTGCTGACAGCAGATTCTATTCTTTTCTCTTATCATACTTTTATCTTTTAATGTCTATTCAGTTGTGGATTCTTGGTTTTAATTCATTAATTATGAACTAACTTTTTTATTAAGATTTCAATTGAACCTTTTATGGTTATGAATTAATTATTCAATTTATTCCAATTATTTATTGTTGAAGTGAATTGTTTATCTTGCCTTGCATTTATTAATTAATTATTTGGCCAATAATTACCATGTTACTCTAGAAGGAATTGAAAGAGGAATTCTAGGATTAGAACTGGGTTTGATAACGTGTGACTTAGTTATTTGCACAGTGAATAATTAAGTTTGTGAATTGAATGAAAATATCTGTTCACCGCATGTAACACATAAGGAATTGGGATTGAAGGAGTTTAATTCAATTATTTTGCATATAAATATAGCAAGATTAATCTGGATTAAATAGAAGTCAATTGATCACTTGGAAAAGGGCTTTTGGCATTTGAGAATTCCTGTTAACAATTCAGTAAGCATGATAATTGGGATAATTGGATAATTGATTTATAGTTCATAATTGGGAATATTGAAGTCTTAATCTTTATTTATCTGAATTCAGTCATAAAGCAATTCAGTTTAATTAGTTAATTTAGTTTTCTTAATTAGAAAAATCACGATTTGAGATTGTTTAAATAAAATTAGTTTGGTTAAGAATTAGTACTTGGTGATTTTTATTAAATAATTCCTCGTGGGAACGATACTCTACTTTCACTTTATTACTTGTTGACCGTGTATACTTGCACGTATTCATTGATTGCGAAATCGACCAACAGTAAGTATCTAAATCTTACTTTTCGCTAAGCAAGTTTCCTAATCTTGACTTGATATTGTTTAATTAAGATAGCTCAAGTTGTTTATTCACATTGAGCGAGTTTCTAATAATTGTTTCTTTTTAACTCAAAGCTTGAAATTTTTATTATTTCGAACGAGACTCTCTAATTCCTTTGAAGATAGACTATTGGATATACAATGTTTTATTCGACTATAAATTGATAAGACCTCAGTCTTGAGTTTAATCGTTGTTAATCAATACCTAATTGTTGTATCAAACTTCGAATGGCTAGTGAACCTTTATTGAAATGACTAGTACATAGTTGAAGTGTTTTAAAATTCTAGAACCATTGTTAAAGTTAATCCAAACTAAACGTTCTTTAGTAAGGAAATCATAAGTCAAATTGAGATGAACAACCCTAATATCCCTATATTTGTGCACAATACATGGTACGAAGGGCTGATCCCCCTAAGTACGAAAGGAAAGGTCAGTATAGTCTAACGACTGTTAAAGGTTGAGGTAGAAATACTTAGTAACTTAAGACATAGTTCATGATCTTAAGACCCTCAGATATAAATCTCGAACTTGTTTTCTAATTTTGATTCAAAGAACGAGTTCTCTATTATTCAGTATTCCTTGCCTACTCTTCTGATATTGCTATAGTCATCATTATATTTATGAGCAATTGTGTGCTCACTCTTGCATATAACACTACAGCTACAGTTGAGAAAGTTGGCGAGCCGTCTACTATATAGCAGGGGCAAGGGCAGGGGGAAGGGCAAGATGTCCAAACAATGAAGACTTGTTTGATTTTATTTAATAGAATCTATGTTAAGAGACTTATTTAATTATATGATGTATTCCGCAGATTTATGTTGTTAGAATATGAGATCACACACACGCACACAAACGATAGAGAATTAAGAAAAACACAAGAGATTTACGTGGTTCCCCAATTTGGGTACTCCACAGGCGACTGATTGTTTATTGATGATTTCTTAGATACCTAGGGCTTTACAATAGATAGTATTTATAACTACTAATCCTATTCCAACCCTACTTTATATTATATCTTTATTACCCATAATGTCCCTCATTAATAAACAACCTGTACCGTAAGCAGCCCCCCGCGACCTTTGGGTCAACCCTGATGGGCTAGTGCATCGCTTCGCTCCGCTCCACTAGGCTCCACACTAGCCTTTTTCAGCGGCTCCTATATTATGAGTCACAAGTTTCTAACAAAATCTCCACCTTGACGAATAACCTCATCCATTTCGAAGATAAGTCACTTGTCCAATCCGATCTTGGGGGGAATCCTCCAAACTAACATTCGGAGACATTGATCAAGTCCAAGCAATGCTTAAACTTATCCACGGTCATAGTCTTTGTCAACATGTCAGCTGCATTTTCAGAAGTGTGCACCTTCTCCAATATCACATCCCAGCAGCTATCAGCTCCCTCACCTTGTGAAACCTTACGCTAATATGTTTGGTCCTTGCGTGATACACTTGATGCTTTGCCAAGTAAATGGCGCTCTGACTATCACAATACAGCTGTACTCCACCTTGATCTATGCCCAGCTCATTCACAAAACCCTTCAACCACAATGCTTCCTTGCCAGCCTCAACCAATGCCATGTACTCAGATTCAGTAGTAGATAGAGCTACTAGAGATTGAACCATAGATCTCCAACAAATTGGTCCACCTGCCAAAGTAAACACATACCCTGTTGTAGATCTCAAATCATCCAACCTTCCAGCATAATTCGCATCCACATACCCTACAACTGATATCCGAGCCTCTTGCTTCGCAAACATAATCCCATGATTTGTCGTTCCTCTCAAATATCTGAACACCCACTTAATGACTTTCCAAAGGTTTCTAGCCGGGATTGGCCATGTATTTGCTCACTGTTCTGACTGCATGTGCCAAATCGGGTCGTGTACACACCATCGCATACATCAAACAACCAACTGCTCTTGCATAGGTCACGTTCGACATATCCTGGATCTCTTCAGCCAATTTCGGACACTGTGCTGTAGATAACCTGAAGTGACTCGCCAATGAAGTGCTGACCTGTTTAGTATTAGCCATACTAAACCTCTCCAACACTTTCTCCACATAATTCTTTTGTGTCAATCACAACTTTCCAGCTGCTCTATCCCTGCGAATCTCCATCCCAAGTATTTTCCTAGCGGCACCCAAGTCCTTCATGTCAAACTCCTTTCCGAACAAGTTTTTCAACCTGTTTACGTCAATCATACTTTTTGCAGCAATAAGCATGTCATCCACATACAGCAACAGAAAAATATAGGAACCATCCTCAAGGCTTTTCACATAAACACAACAATCATACTCACATCGAGTGAACCCAATCCGGATCATGAAGGAATCGAACTTCTTGTACCATTGTCTTAGAGACTGTTTCAGCCCATACAGTGACTTCTTCAACTTGCATACCATGTGCTCAGTCTCCGGCTGCTTGAATGAAAGTAGTATGCACACAAGCCAATCATGTTTGATGATAAAGCATATACTTTGTAACAATCTTATTCATTTATTAATAAAAAGTATTAATTTATTAAAGGCTTTTAATTATCTACATGATCTTTGTTTTTATAATATGTGATAAACCCATAGTTTTAAGCAATGCTTTTAGAATAATGATGATGATCATTCTAATGAGATCTAAATTCTTAAAAGCTTAAAACTAAAATAGTTCCCAATCATTGATTACTAAATTGGGGATTAGTGAATCCGGATAGATTGGTACATACGTTGCTTGCTCATCGGATGAGGATGATTGATCTCATGATCATTTGTGTGGAGACACTAAAGCAAGTATGTAGGTGCTTATTAGAGAATAAGTTCAATTTGAACGCGGGCTCATTAAGGAATACCTAATGGAGTTTTACTTTTGTTAATAGAAATTCTCAGTAGTGATAGTAGTCTGAGTGATCCTTGGACTTGAGATCATCATAGTATCTTGTGTATGATAAGTTATACTTTGACTTATTCCTTAAGACCCTTAGGGTATATCAAAGGGTATGCTTGGGTATAATAAGTTGTATATGGAGATAATGTATGATCAATAAAGAATCTACCACTTATTAAAAGAAGAGAATGTCCTATGTGATTCGATAAATGACAATCCTAGAGTCCTCGGTTAAGGCGTAATGAAATTAGAAAGGAGTTTCTAATTTGCATTATTTGGTGTTGTGCATTTAAGAGTCGAAATACATATAATTAAATAAAATAAGACTTGACAGAAATTCCATGCCTTATATTTAATTGGGACATTGTATGGTGGAATGATTGAATTGTTTGCAAGAACTATTTACTCAAAGGTTCTTTTATGATTAATGTTGAAATCTATATTATTTGGAAAGTCGCTGATCGCTAGGGGAGGCTTATCCTTATTGTAGAATAAATATTATTTATTTAAATAAATTAATTATTTAATTTATTTATTTAAATAAGATTAGAATTGTTCTAATTGATTTATTCACAACCAGCTTAATATGGAGAACCTAAAGGGTCACACCATAAAAGGAAGAATAAATATTTAAGAAGTTAATGACATAATCGTAATAATATGTTATGTATATTTAATTTAATCTATAGTGATAGAATAAATTAAATAGCTTAATATTTATTATTTAATATTTTAAAAATATTAAATATAAATTAATAAGAGGAGTCTTATTAATATTATTACAATTATTATTATTATTTTAATTTCTAAAAGAGTTTAGGAATTAATTTAATATAAGTACTATCATTTATTCCTAATTGGATTAGGAAGGAAAATTAGTTAAAGGAGTTTAATTAATTATCCCTAATAAGATTAGGGAGCCCTTTAATTAAAAGGGTTTAATTAAATAATACCTTATTTTAGTAGGGTTACTTGATATCTTTATAAGAGGAGTCTTATATCGATATTAAGGCGACGTGATAATTCCAATGGTTGGAGAAAGACGCCTTTTTTTATAGAGATAGAAAAACTAGGGTTTAGCCAACCACCCATCTTCTTGAATTCTTCTTCTTCCTTGGTGGATCACCTCAGAGGCCAAACACTTGGGTGGCTAACGCCGATCAAAGGAAGGAACCAAACCCGTGGATTCAAGTTGAACGCGAAAAGGATTGGAGGTGAACTTGTACTGAGGAAGCTCTTGGATCTTCAAGGTATGTTTCTTATTCATCTTTTTCGTTTAATTAATAATTGTGCATAAAGGGTGATCCGGGTATATGGTTTGTAAAATTTTTAAACTCTGATTTTTACACGTTTCTGCTTATTTATGCAATTTGATTGCGTTCTTGAATATTACAAACCTAACAGTGGCATCAGAGCCAAACATTTATGCGAATTATTAATTGTTTTAATTTGATATGTATATTGATACGTGTTTAGAATAATTTATTTGGGCATAATTTTGTTATATAAAATTTATTTAAAAAAAAAAAAGGAAAGTAATTAATATTTTTTTTTTCTTCAAAAATCGATCCTGTTATTAGTTAATCATTCTAGTTCACGTGGCCTTGCATGGGATCAATTTGTTTTTTTTTGAAAAAGCTGGACAAGGGATTCGCGAATTGTTCAAAAGCTATAATCCAATGTACAGATAATATATTACTATATATATAAGTAATAGCAAAGTGGTGATTTGATTTGTTTTGAAAAACATGATATTTGGTTCCTTTACTTTGTTGATTCCAAATTTAATTTGCACTAAGTTATTACTGTAATACATGGGTGATTACTTTTGTACAGGAAGGAAACTTTATTATATTATATATATATATATTATTCTTATTTATTTTATAATTAAAATAAAAGATTTATTTTAATTTTAAAATTAAATTTCATGGTAACTAATTAGAGTTGGAATTGGATTCCATGATAACTAATTGGAGTTGAAATTGGATTTCATGTTTGCTTAAATAAAGGAGTTTATTTAGATATGAAATAAGATTTCATATTATTCAAAATAAAGGAGTTTATTTGTGAATAGGAAAGTGAATCCATATTTCCTTAAATAAATGAGTTTATTTAGATATAAAATAAGATTTCATATTATTCAAAATAAAGGAGTTTATTTGTGAATAGGAAAGAGAATTCGTGTTTCCTTTAATAAAAGTTTTTTTATGGAATTGATTCCATAATTAATTAAAATAAAGGAGTTTATTTTGATTAAAGATTTTGATTAAAATAAAATAGTTTATTTTATTCAAAATTGGATAAATTAAAATAAAATAGTTTTATTTTGATTTAAATTTGGATTAAAATAAAGGAGTTTATTTTGATTCAAAAATTAGATTTTATACTAACTAAATTTGCCCATTAAATGATATCAATATATATATTGAATGTTTATTACTCATGAGATGAATGTTATTTATTGATACATATGGAAATGTGTATGATAATAAATGGGATTGATTATGACTATCACCAAATGTGATTGGATTTTATTTTAGTTGGATGCATGAATATATGAGTTTTATTAAATGGGGTTCACAGACTTCGCCTTCTCTAATTTTTCCGAATTTAAATTCTATCTCCTCCTATGTACTTCCCTCGATCACGATCAAGGTTTCTATTTATTTTAATTAGTTTTGTAATAGGAATAGTTAGAATTAATTTTGAAAAATTGAGATCAAGGAGCAAGGAGCGCTTGAGACCAGGGTTGTAATGGAGCCCAGTTTAAATGTAATAGTTATATTTAAATATTATTTCTTGCACCCTCAGATTTGACCTTTTGGTTCACTTGGTGGCTCTAGTGAACCAAACTAGAATAAAAGTCCATAATCAATCCGGGTAGAATATAGTATTCTATATGTGCATGCTTATACTATATATATTATATATTAATATGACGCGTATTTTTTATATATATGTGCATGTGCGCTAAACAAGATGAGACATTTAATAATAAATCCCTCAAAAAATTTTTATATTAAGTCCTAAGCGTTCAAAGATATTTGGAATATCGAACGTCAAGCTTTCTAGCATGATAAAATTAATAGAGTATTAAATATTTAATATGAGTTTGTTGTGTCACCACAAGGCAAGTATTAAGTATTTAAGATGTTAATTTATCACATTTGATGCTTATAAAGAAAATTGAACAATATTGTTTTGTTGTGTCACCACAAGGATGATATTTTTCTTTTTTGAATATATGGAGTGCTATGTTGGACTTAACTTGGATAATTTTGATTCGGATGTGCCACCACTTGATCAAAATAATCTAAGAGGCAAAAATACAAGGAGTTACATAGTTGATGTAATTGACAAGAGTTGTCTACCTATTTATTTATATATAGTTTGTTGTGTCACCACAAGGCTATACACATTTGAAATGGGATCCTTATTCTCACTAGCAGATCTTTAATTAGATTTTGCTTTAACTATATATATTGAGGGTAATATAGTTTGAAGAAAATAGTGGGAGATACCAATTTAAAACAAGACCTAAATTATTTTGGTAATTAATAAAAGAATGTATGTTAAAATGTTGTTAATTACAAATTCATTTACGAAATTTTACAATGTCTAAATTACTATCATCTGCTAAACATATTAGATGTTATTTAATCTGACCGTATTAAACTGGATTGGTTAAGGAAATTGAGAAAAGTTTCTCACTACCGAAAAAGCTATCTTATGTCCTTAATACGCCTATCCATGCAATGGTTGCAGACATAGCCTCTGAGGAAGAGATTGCTACTTTTAGAAAGTGGAAAGATGATGTACAGTTGGCTCAATGCATCATGCTCGCATCCATGAGTAGCGAGCTTCAAATAATAACATGAAACTATGGATGCTCTTATTATATTCCCGCACATCAAGTAGTTGATGGTGAGAAAAGTAGGACTAATAGATATCGATATCTAAGGAGCTCTTCCGATCTAGAATGACCAAATGACACTACAAAGATGACATATGTCCTAAACATGATCAATTTGATTGAACAATTAGACAACGGGTTTTGTCATGGATGGGGAGTTGAGCCAAGATTTGATCTTGCACTCACTTCCTGGGACTCCTCTCACAATTGTTGTGAATTTTTATATGAAACAAGCTAGATATCGCCTCACCGATTTTCTTAACATGTTGAAAAATATTGAGTCACTTTCCAACCAAGAAAGACCAAGTCTTACTGGTAGGGGCCAAAGGATCTTCTGAAAAGAAGAATGATTCTAAGAAGGTAAATAGAAAGGCAAAAGCAAAGGATAATAAGAACAAAACTGATATGGATAACAAAGGAGTTTGTTTCCACTGCAATAAGCTCCTGACACTTTGGAAAATCTATGAGAAGTATCTTGCAGAGCTAACCAAAGAAGCTTAGTAAAGTTTCTAAGTTAAAATACAAATTTGTTCATGATTTAAAATAATTTTTTTTTAAGTCAAGGTTCTACTTGGGTATTGGATACCGACTTTGGTTATCATAAATATAGATTTATGAAGGGACCAAGGTAAGTAGAAAAGTTAAACAAAGATAAGTAATCCTATGTGTGGAAAATGAATCAAAGGTTGCTGCATTAGCTATAGAAACTTATAGTTTAGCATTGCCTACGGGCAAATCTATTAAGTCAATAAGTTGTTATTGTATTCCAGTTCTCGTTGGAAACATTATTTTCATTTTGTTGTTGGACAATGAAATTTGATATTATAATTAAGAACAATTGTTGTTCTATTTATAATAATAATGTTTTGTAAAGAACTGAAATCTTACTTAATGGATTTTGTATACTTGACTTACGTGAAAATAATTTTGTAAATTGAACAAACTAGTATAAGAAAAGGAGATGATCATTCAAAGAGTTGAATGTATGTATTTGTTGAAATACAAGTGTGAATTATTTGAAAAGTTCAAAGAATTCATAAGTGAAACAAATTGACAAAGTATTAAGATTCTTTGATTAGATCAAGGAATAAATACTTGAGCAATAAGTTTCTAGATCATCTCAAATGGTTTTCTTATAATGGACGCCTCCTGATACGTAATAATTGATTGATGTATCTGAAAGAAAAAATCGTACCTTGTTGGACATGGTATGATCCATAATTATTTTACCGACATTCCAAAGATCCTTCAGGGTCATGTCCTAGAAATGGTCGCATATCTACGAAAAAGGTAACCTCGAAATCCTACCCCAAGACTCCATAAAAAGTTATGGACATGGAGGATTCCTAATCTTAAGTATGTTAAGATAAGGGGTTGTCCAACTTATGTGAAAAGTTTCAAAGGATAAGCTTGGGACAAGATTTGACAAGTACAGATTTGTTGGACATCCTAAAGTAAGTTTAGGGCATGTGTTCTATAATCCTACTTAGCAAAAGGTGTTTGTTGCGAAACATGTTGCCTTCTAAGATAAAGGTGTTTATCATCGAAAGGGCTAGTGGGAGGATAATAGATCTTGAAGAGTTCAAGAATCACAAAATACTATAAGTCAAATAAGAGGAACTCAGTAGATGTACTTCCATTGTACCACAAACCGAATCAGAATCCGGAATAAGACCAAGATACACAGGAGATATGGATTCATCATGGATGATGATGATGAGGTACGATCATAGAAGATGATGATTCAGCTTACATACGATGAGGTAAGAGTTGTAGACACACTCGGAGAAATGGATTGAAGCAAGTTTCTCAAATATGGAACATTCGTTTTGATGAGGTAATCAAAAGAGTTTGATTTTATCAAAAACAAGAATGAACCTAGTGTGTACAAAAGGGTCAGTGGGAGCGTCATGACATTCCTAGTACTATATGTTGATATACTACGGATAAGGAATGACATACCAATGCTACAATCAGTAAAGATAAAGTTGTCTAAACAATCCTCCATGAATGATTTGGGAAGAGTATCATTATTGGGGATGCAAATCTATATAGATAGATTTAAAAGGATGCTCAACTTAACCTAAGGAACGTATATTCATTTGATGCTAAAGTCGTTTAGCATGGCAAACTCCAAGAGATGTCTCATGTTGATGAGCTATGGAGTGTATCTCTCTTTATAGTCCCCACTGACTCCTGAAAAGAGAGATTGCATGAGTGACTATCATGTATGCAATGAAATATACAAGATCTAATGTTGATCGGTCATATTCTCGAAGAAGATCACCGTAAGACAAAGAAAACATCTTAAAGTTCTTAACCCAAGCACTAAGGATGTGAGATACATGGTGGGTCCGAATTAAAACTAGAGGGCTTTACGCACTCAAGTTTTTCGTATGCACTAAGACGCAATCGAAAATTCACTTTAAGGTAAAGTGTTACCTTGAATAATGGTGTAGTGAATTTGAAAGGTTCCAAATAGCAAAAGGTTGTCTTTGGTTTAATGATAAAGACAAAATATATAGTCAGAAATGAAGTCGTAAGTTGATTGTTTGGATGATAAGTTCATTACGTAACTAGAATAGTTCCTAAGTCTCATCTTGGATCTAAACATGTGTTGTAGCACTTTCATTTGATTATAGGAATCATTGAAATATGGGAAATCACTATAGAGATAGTGAACTCTCAAAAACAACATTACATATCCATTAACTAAAGCTTATCCAACAAAGCAGGATAATTGTCACTTAGAGAAGAAGAGTATGAGATACCATGATTTATCGACTTTTAGTGCAAGTGGGAGATTGAAAGTAGTATGCACAAGCCAATCATGTTTGATGATAAAGCATATACTTTGTAAATAATCTTATTCATTTATTAATAAAAAGTATTAATTTATTAAAGGCTTTTAATTATCTACATGATGTTTTTTTTATAATATGTGATAAACCCATAGTTTTAAGCAATGCTTTTAGAATAATGATGATGATCATTCTAATGAGATCTAAATTCTAAAAAGCTTAAAACTAAAATAGTTCCCAATCATTGGATTACTAAATTGGGGATTAGTGAATCCTGATAGATTGGTACATACGTTGCTTGCTCATCGATGAGGATGATTGATCTCACGATCATTTGTGTGGAGACACTAAAGCAAGTATGTAGGTGCTTATTAGAGAATAAGTTCATCGAACGTGGCTCGCTAAGGAATACCTAATGGAGTTTTACTTGCTCAGCCAATAGAATTCTCAGTAGTGATAGTAAGTACAAGTGATCCTTGACTCAGATCATCATAAGATTCGTGTATGATGAGTTATACTTTGACTTATTCCTTAAGACCCTTAGGGTATATAATAAGTTGTATATGGAGATAATGTATGATCAATAAAGAATCTACCACTTATTAAAAGAAGAGAAATGTCCTATGTGATTCGATAAATGACAACCCTAGAGTCCTTAGTTAAGGCGTAATGAAATTAGAAAGGAGTTTCTAATTTGCATTATTTGGTGTTGTGCATTTAAGAGTCGAAATACATATAATTAAATAAAATAAGACTTTGATGTAAATTCCATGTCTTATATTTAATTGGGACATCAGATGGTGGAAGGATTGAATTGTGACGGTAACTATTTACTCAAAGGTTCTTTTATGATTAATGTTGAAATCTATATTATTTGGAAAGTCGTTGATCGCTAGGGAGGCTTATCCCTATCAGAGAATAAATATTATTTATTTAAATAAATTAATTATTTAATTTATTTATTTAAATAAGATTAGAATTGTTCTAATTGATTTATTCACAACCGGGTTAATATGGAGAACCTAAAGGGTCACACCATAAAAGGAAGAATAAATATTTAAGAAGTTAATGGCATAATCGTAATAATATAGTTATGTATATTTAATTTAATCTATAGTGATAGAATAAATTAAATAGCTTAATATTTATTATTTAATATTTTAAAAATATTAAATATAAATTAATAAGAGGAGTCTTATTAATATTATTACAATTATTATTATTATTTTAATTTCTAAAAGAGTTTAGAAATTAATTTAATATAAAATCTTATCATTTATTCCTAATTGGATTAGAAGGAAAATTAGTTAAAGGAGTTTAATTAATTATCCCTAATAAGATTAGGGGAGCCCTTTTAATTAAAAGGGTTTAATTAAATAATACCTTATTTTAATAGGGTTACTTGATATCTTTATAAGAGGAGTCTTATATCGATATTAAGACTACGTGATAATTCCAATGGTTGGAGAGTACGCCCTTTTTATAGAGATAGAAAACTAGGGTTTAGCCAACCACCCATCTTCTTCAATTCTTCTTCTTCCTTGGTGGATCACCTCAGAGGCCAAACACTTGGGTGGCTAACGTTGATCAAAGGAAGGAACCAAACCCGTGGGATTCAAGTTGAACGCTAAAAGGATTGGAGGTGAACTTGTACTGAGGAAGCCGGATCTTCAAGGGTATGTTTCTTATTCATCTTTTTCGTTTAATTAATAATTGTGTATAAAGGGTGATCCGGTATATGGTTTGTAAAATTTTAAACTCGATTTTTACACGCTTCCGCTTATTTATGCAATTTGATTGCGTTCTTGAATATTACAAACCTAACATTGAACCCCTCAGGCTGCTCCATGAATATCACTTCCTCCAAATCACCATGAAGAAAGGCTGTCTTCACATCCAGCTGCTCTAAGTCCAGATCATAGCTAGCCACCAATGCCAAAATAATCCTCGATTGAGGTATGTCTCACCACCGGAGAAAACACCTCATCATAGTCAATCCCTTCCTCTCATGAAAGTATCCTTTCATACCAATCGAGCCTTAAATCGTTCCTTTTCCTTTTCCGACATGCCTTCCTTTTTCTTGTACACCCATTTGCACCCCATCGGTTTCTTTCCCTCGTGCAATTCTCGACAATTCCCAAGTTTTGTTTTTTCTTCAATGATCGCATCTCCTCCACCATGGCCTCCATCCAATTGTCCCCTTTCGTAACTACCAATAGCTTCCTCAAACGTAGACGCGGATCCCCACTAGTAGTAGATAAAGCATATGTAACCATATCATCAAACCTGCACCTCTCCTGGGTTTGATAAAGGCGTCTGGGTCTCCTTGCGGCTATGCTTTCATCCCGTCATTTGATTTTCCTGTTCCATCGGTGGTGGTGAATGTGACGCCTCAAAAATTAGGTATACATCACCCATCTTGGGTAGTCGATACATGGTATGTAATTTAAATACAACTTACTAATATAACTGTCAGTACAATAATCGACATAAATCGTGAGTTTGAATACAAATATTGTCTACTAGATATTATACAAACTCAAAAGGAGTCCTCATTACAATTATTATCACACTATTTCACGTAATAGTGAGGACTACTAATGCTATCCTCCTCGACCATTACTCTGCTTCCCGACTCGTCCCAACTATGTTCTCATTTCTCAAGAGAAAAGGAAAGAAAAAGGGTGAGCTCAACTAGCCCAAAGAAGAAATATTATGACTAAGATAATGCGTAATAAATTATCAATAGCCTTCAACATTGTTAAACCGATAAAATATAATAAACATCAAGTTTAATCACAAATGAACAAGCAATCCATTAAAAGAGTCAAGTAGAAAATAAAATCTACTATCTTTTATGATTTAAAAGGTTTTTCATCATCATTATAGCCGAGACTCATCTTTAATAAATAATCCACATCATCGAATCACCCCGCACTACTACTACCAAGGATATTCTTTAGTATCACGACCATAATTATTCCCGCGCACTACGGGCCAAGAATAGTTGTATATTCATTAATGGTCATGATCATGCCAACAATCGTCCATCAATGCACTACGCCAATCGAGGACTTTTACCACATCATTTGTAACATTACTACCATGATTACAAGAATAATCCCCTCGGTCATAATCATACCAAGTCCATCCATGCTCTACAGCCACGTATGACTTTAAAAAAATATAAACATGAGGATGATGACAATGATATAAGAATTCAATAAAACAAGTTCAAGAATTAAGTTATTCAGAACTAATAACATCCAAACTCACAACATGATATCGCTTTGTAGAGTAAAATTCAAGAATGATCAAGAAGAATATTTCCATGAAAGATATCGGATGAAACGCAAATATCAAGGATATTCTACTAATTTCATGGAGTATAAAGTCAAAGTTTTAACCAACTGGGTATAATAAAGAATGGAATAACAAAAGAAATCACTACGATGCGATGCGGTCAGATGTATGCAGTTATTCCAACAGAATAATAATAATAACGGAACCAGTCGGATGAAATTCACACCACAGATGTTCCAATGAATAATAAAGATGGAACTGATCCTGTGTAAAACACATGAATAGATATTCCAACAGAATGATAAAGATTTTAACCAGTCCTGTAAAACACATGCATGTGATGTTCCAACAGTAATAATAAAGATTTTAACCAGTCCTGTAAAACACACGTATGTGATGTTCCAACGAGTAATAATAATAAAGATTTTAACCAGTCCTGTAAAACACATGACATGTGATGTTCCAATGTAATAGTAGAAGAATGGAATAAAAGAAGAAGATCACCAAGTATAGGGAATTCACAGATACATGTTATTCCAATGTAATAAATAAGAATGGAATAACAAAAGAAGTTCTCTTCATGAATAAAAAGAATAACACCCTTTTACGGGTACAACAAATAATATTCCCTACCTTAGAAGAACCGAATATCGGCAAAGTGAAGTAGCGTAATACTTTTCTTCTTTCTCTATAGTTTCTCTCTAGAGTTTCAAAGAATTCGTAAGAAAATAATGAAGGAATGAGCTTCTATTTATAGGAAAATAGAATGCATAGTAATTAATCCATGAACGGTCCAGTATTGATTTACTTTAATCGACGGTCCATATTTAAAGCAAAATCTTTTAAATAAAATATAATATATTCTATTTATATAAAAATATTTTACTATGTAAACACTATGCAACACTATGCAAAATACTATGCAAAACATTATGCATAATAAAATATAATATATTTTATTTATAGAATAACTTTAATAAAGTATTCTCGCTTTTATATAAAAGATGTTTCGCTTTTTATTACGTTAATAATACTGAATAAAACAAAACGTCATTATCGCTATATATAATTCATATTATTAATCGACAATAATGGAATCAAACCGAGTGACTTCTCACATAAGCATCAATAATCAATACCGTGCTACTACTACGCAACCCACATATATCGCATTTTTTTTACTACCGAATAGTTCAACAAAGATCAACGGTAAAACTTCCGCCGTTATTTCAATAAAATATTTTTGTCGCTTTTCTCAATCCGACAATAATTTCGTTGTAGGGTCCACCAATGATTGAGTAGTTGTATTTAATATTCCTCGCTAAACCAATATATCCCCACCAATCGAATATAATATAACAACTTGCATACTTTGCAAAATTTATAAATATTACCCACAACTATAACATTATATCAAATTATTCCATAATATTCAAAAATAATATTTATAGAAAATTCATCTTTATTTATAAAAGTCGGGTCTTACAAAGGAATTTCCAATGTCATAACTCTCCAATTCGATTTGAACTTCACATTCTTTGTTTCTTGCCTCACCCCTAGCCTCGGTTTTCGACCTTCCCGCAAGGCCTCTTAACCATGGAAGCCTCGTCAAAAACCACATCCCTATCGATCACTACCTTTCTTTTTTGGATCCCAAAGCTTGTACCCCTTCACACCTTTCTTATACCCAAGAAAGATACACTGTTTGGACTTGGCATCAAGCTTAGATCTCTCATCACCCGGAACATGTACGTAGGCTGGACATCCGAAAATCCTCATACCCGAGTAATCCACTTCTTTGTCTGTCCACACCTCTTGTGCCGCTTTATTACCCAAAGCAGTACTCGGTGACCTGTTTATAATGTAAACTGCCATGCTCACTGCTTCTGCCCATAAATCCTTCAAAAGCCTTGCATTTAGTCTCATGCACCGTGCCCGCTCTGCTATAGTTCTGTTCATTCTTTCTGCCACCCCATTCTGCTGTGGAGTCTTTCTAACAAATCCGACGGACGTTTATCCTGCTGCTCTCACAAAACTTCACAAATGGCTCAGACTTGTACTCAAATTCCATTATCCTCACCCGAGGTACTTAATTTTTCTCCCTGTTTGATTTTCCACTTCAGCCTTCCACACCCTGAATTTTTCGAAGACCTCAGACTTGTGTCGCATGAAGTACACCCAAACCTTTCTCAAAAAGTCATCGATGAAAGTCAAGAAATACAGCGATCCCGCTTTCGAAGCTACTCTCACTGGCCCCCATACATCAGAATGCACATAGTCAAGTTTGCCATTCGTTTTGTTCACCGCACTCTTAAACTGCACCTTACACTGTTTTCACAATACACAGAACTTGTAGAAATCTAACTTTCACGACTTTATCCCTTTCAACAGATTCCTCCTATGTAATTCCAGCATCCCACGTTCTCCCATATGCCCCAACCGCATATGTCATAGTGTAGTATCATCAATATCCTCTGCTGTAGTAGCAGCAACTCCACCTACAACTATACTCTTTATCATCCGATAGATGTTTCTGTTAACCTTAGAACCCTTCATTATTACCAGAGCACCCTTCGTCACTCTCATGGCTCCACCACCAGTTTTGAATTCATAGCCATTAGAGTCCAGGGTTCCTAATGAAATCAGATTCTTCCTTAAACCTGGGATATGTCTCACCTCAGCCAAAGTTCTCACAACACCATCGAACATCTTTATTTTCACTGTGCCTATTCCAATGACGTTGCACGAAGCATCGTTACCCATTAAAACTATCCCACAGTTCACCGATTTATAGGTGTCAAACCACTCCCTATTAGGTGTCATGTGAAACGAACATGCTGAATCCAAAATCCACGAGTCTGTTACGTCCGTGTTTGTAGAAATCGACAACATATCCCCATCATCCGATGATTCCTCCATGACATTTCTTGATTTCGTAGATTCTGCTTGCTTTCCCCTCCTTTCACCCTTATTCTCGTATGGACATCCCTTTTTGAAGTGTCCTCTGCTCGCGACATCTCAAACACTTATACTCCTTAGGCTTAGGAGTCCCGCCTCGACTTTAGATTTCCCTGCGTCTAGTTTTCCCTCTATCCGATTTTCTCGCCACGCTGCTTTCCACCTTTTACCACCACCCTTTTTCACCAAATACCTCGTATGTTGCTTCACCGATTAAACATTAGTAGAGCAGATGTGACTTCTTCCAAATTCAAAGTTTATTTTCCCCATAGGAGAATTGTCACAAGATTCTCCATGGAATTCGGTAGAGAACACAGTAACATCAACGCTTGGTCTTCTTCCTCGAATTTCACTTCAATCCTTAGCAAGTCGCTAATTATTTGATTGAACGTGTGAATGTGTTGAATAAGCTCGGAACCTTCAATCATCTTTAACCCAAATAGTTTTTACTTCAGAAACAGTTTATTTGTCAATGACTTCGACATATACCTGGATTCCAATTTACTCCATACACCCGATGGCGATTCATCACCGATCACGTGATACATAACTTCGTCTACTAGACACAAACGAATTGTACTTACCGCCTTCGCTTGGAGTTCATCCTACCATCACCGCCATGGACTCCGCTTTCTTTTTTAACGCCTTCACTAATCCTCGCCGCACTAATGCATCCTTTACCTCTGCTGCCATAGCCCAAAATTCCCAGTCCCATCAAACTTCATCACATCAAACTTTGTCACCGATGAATTTGATGTCATCGTTCTTCACGTGTTAAACCCGAGCTTTGATACCAATTTGTTAGAATATGAGATCACACACACGCAAACAAACGATAGAGAATTAAGAAAAACACAAGAGATTTATGTGGTTCCCCAATTTGGGTACTCCACAGGCGGCTGATTGTTTATTGATGATTTCTTAGATACCTAGGGCTTTACAATAGATAGTATTTATAACTACTAATCCTATTCCAACCCTACTTCACATTATGTCTCTATTACCCATAATGTCCCTCATTAATAAACAACATGTACCGTACCGCACCCCCTCGCGACCTTTGGGTCAACCCTGATGGGCTAGTGCGTCGCTTCGCTTCCACTTCCACTACGCCGGACCTTCTACCGAGTTCGGCCATTCATTGAGCTCCGCACTAGCCTTTTTCAGCGGCTCCTATATTATGAGTCACAAGTTTCCAACAGATTTATGTAATAACTTTAGGTTAAAATACCTGGAATTTGTTTTAAGTTGATGTAACCCTTTAATGGGGGAGGATTATTATTTAAATTATTTAAGTTATGGCTTTATCCTTGATTATGGGTAGTTAGATGTAATTGTTTTTGGACAGTGAGAACCAAATCCTGTAGGAATGTAGTAATTGGATTTGGGGGTATCACACCAACTCTACACACTACCGTAGGGCTGAGCAAACAACTAAATTAAAACCAAAATTGCATAAAAAATCATACAAACCATACCAATTAAAATTGCACCAACATTTCCAGGGTATGTGGAGGTTTTTGGTAGGTTGAAAAACCAAATTTACAGTTTCGGTTTGGTTATTAGTAAAAACTGCACTCATAAAACCAAAACATGTGTGTGTATGTATGATAAAGTGGATGACATTTTTTTGACAGTTATATAAAATATAAGTGTTGGTAGAGTAGCCTATAATGTTTCTGACTTTTTGTATAAATGATGGATAGAAGTGTTATATAGGAGCCTATTATATAAACAATATATTGTCCCCCTTTGAAAAGAAAAAGAAATTTGGGTTGACCTTTTGGGGATACTCAGATGCATGATCTTGATGTCTCTGAATGTATGAATGTGATGAAGTCAAGCATGTCAAAAATGATTGATCGCACAATTAAAGGTTCCAAATGATTGTTTATTTGATTAGGGTGGAACAAAATTCTATTGAACACTTAGACCTTATTGGAAAAAATGACCTTTTCAAGTCACTACTAGTTTGATTGGAAGGGAGGTCTGCAAGTAGTGGATGACCATAGAGTTGGTCTAAGAAATAATTACACTAGAAGTTTGCACTCAAGAAAAAAATATTTTTCAAATATGGTCACAAATTAGAGTAGTGAAGCTAAATTGCATAAAATTTGTTGTTTCAATTGGTTTTGGAACTGAAACCGCACTAAATGAAACCGCACCGCCCTAATCACAAATAATTTCATATGCGGTTTTGGATTTGTCAAACCGCACCTAAGTGATTTCGAGTGTGGTTAAGGCTTCAAACCGCACCAAACCACACCATGCCTACACTGCCGTCAGGGGGACACATTTTTTAATTTATAATTGACATAGTTTATTAAAAATTATAAAATAATGAGTAATATTCTTTAAATAGTTTAAAATATTTAAAAAATTAAATATATCTATTTTTAATTTTTTAAAATAAATCATGTCAATTTTGAATTTATGTATTAAGTTAACTTTAAAAAATTAATAATGATCTTCTATTTTGTAACAAAAATAGTATTAAGATTTACCTAAAATACAATTTGATAGAACCTTTTGTTTTGAAATTATATAAGCTTTATAACCATTACAAAGCACATATAAGCTTCAAAATGACTTGTCAGGTAAATTTTAAATATGAGATATTTGAGTGGCAATATTTATAATCACAATAATTTCAAATGAAGTCATTATAATATGTTATTTTAATTCACTAATTAATAAATTAAAAAAAATACTTACCTCTCCATCCAATAAGTGTTGAGAATATTGTTTGTTTATGTATTTACTCCTTCCAAAGTCTAGTGGCTCTGACACTGATAATGAAATATATAGTTGATCCAAGGAAACATGTTGATCCATATTGAACATTTGGTGTGTAGGTAGTCCTATTCGTAATGAATTAGAGTAAGTTGAATGAGATATGTTATACTAATTATGGTCATTAATTATGAAAAGTAATGCAAAATACTAAAGGTCATCAAATATATACCAATCATTAATTGATATATCACTACAAGAAAATGGTCTAACATCGACCAAGTCCATCAGCGACCGAAATATCTAGTCGCTACTGTTGTTAATAGCGACCAATATTGGCGATCACACGTAAATTTAGTCGCTAGTTACTATCAGCGACCGCATGCGGTTGTTGATTCAATTTTGCTGTCAAAAATTTGGAAAAATAGTTGGCGGGCTGTGATGCCCCCAAAATTAGGTATACATCACCCATCTTGGGTAGTCAGATACGTGGTACAGAATTTAAATACAACTTACTAATATAACTGTCGTATACAATACGACATAAAGCGTGAGTTTGAATACAAATAATGTCTACTAGATATTATACAAACTCAAAAGGAGTCCTCATTACAATTATTATCACACTATTTCACGAATAGTGAGGACTACTAATGCTATCCTCCTGGACCATTACTCCGCTCCCACTCGTCTCAAATGGCTGTTCTCATTTCAAGAGAAACAATGAAAGAAAGGGTGAGCTCAACTAGCCCAGTAAGAAATATTATGACTAAGATAATGCAGAATAAATTATCAATAGTCTTCAACATTGTTAAACTGATAAAATATAATAAACATCAAGTTTATCTGCAGCGGAACAAGCAATCCATTAAAAGAGTCAAGTAGAAAATAAAATCTACTATCTTTTATGATTTAAAAGGTTTTTCATCACTATTATAGCTGAGACTCAGCTTTAATAAATAATCCACATCATCGAATCACCCCGCACTACTACTACGGCGAGGATATTCTTTAGTATCACGACCACAATTATTCCCGCATCTGCCGAGAATAGTTGTGTATTCATTAATGGTCATGATCATGCCAACAACTCGTCCATCAATGCACTACTGCTAACCGAGGACTTTAACCACATCATTTGTAACATTACTACCATGATTACACCTAATAATCCTCGGTCATAATCATACCAAGTCCATCCATGCTCTACAAACCACGTATGACTTTAAAAAAAACATGAGGATGATGATGATGATATAAGAATTCAATTAAACAAGTTCAAGAATTAAGTTATTAAGGAACTAATAACATCCAAACCGTCAATACGATATCGCTTTGTAGAGTAAAATTCAAGAATGATCGTAAGAATATTTCCATGAAAAGATCTCGATGAAACGCAAATATCGAAGGATATTCTACTAATTTCATGGAGTATAAAAGTCAAAGTTTTAACTAACCGGGGTATAATAAAGAATGGAATAACAAAAGAAATCACCATAAATGCGATAGGCAAGATAAAAGGTTTATTCCAATGTAATAATAAATAACGGAACCAGTCGTCGTGAAATTCACACCGGTGATGTTCCAATGTAATAATAAAGATGGAACCGCATCCTGTAAAACACATGCATGATAGGATATTCCAATGTAATGATAAAAAGCGGAACTGTGTCCTGTAAAAAAACACATGAGCATGTGATGTTCCAACAGAATAATAAAGATTTTAACCAGTCCCAAAAACACACGTGCATGGATGTTCCAATGTATAATAGAAGAATGGAATAAAAGAAGAAGATCACCAAGTATAGGGATTCCACAGATACAAAAGTTATTCCAATGTAATAAATAAGAATGGAATAACAAAAGAAGTTCTCTTCATGAATACAAAAGAATAACACTTTTTTACAGAAAGACAACAAATAATATTCTACCTTAAAGAACCGAATATTGGCAAAGTGAAGTAGCGAGAATACTTTTCTTCTTTCTCTATATAGTTTCTTTCTGTAGCTTTCGAATTGAATTCGTAAGAAAATAATGAAGGAATGAGCTTCTATTTATAGGAAAATAGAATGCGTAGTAATTAATCCATGAACGGTCCGTATTGATTTACTTTAATCGACGGTCCATATTTAAAGAAAAATCTTTTAAATAAAATATAATATATTCTATTTATATAAAAACATTTTACTATGCAAACACTATGCAAAACACTATGCAAAATACTATGCATAATAAAATATAATATATTTTATTTATGAATAACTTTAATAAAGTATTCATTTTTATATAAAAAGATGTTTCCGTATAAAGTTCTAATATGAATAATGGTTTATTCTATTATTAAATAGATAAATACTAATTAAAATTTTGAGAAAATAATTATAGTTATTAAATTATTAAATATTTATTTAAATAAGAAATATTAAATTATATATTATAAGTTACTTGGTCAATTATTAAGTTAAACTTTTGAACGAGTGCATATTTATTTAGTTATAATTATAAAAAATAATTATTTTAATTTTATTTAAGTTTGTAATGGAATTATATATTTGTGTTTATATTGACAAAATTTACTTAAAATCCAATAGAAGCATGAAACTCAAGCTCTAATAAGGATTAATTTAGTTACAACTATTAGTTAGTAATGAATTCAATATAATTTTTTAACGAATTTTACAGTTATTATGCTTTAAATTTTTTTGCATATATTATTAATACAATTAATCATGTGATTTGATATATTTCACGTTTTAATAAATTTAGGTAATATATAGTATCATATGTTATAATTTATATTGTCTTAGTTAATTACATAAATCTGTGATATAAAAAATGTGTATTTAAATTGGCAAAACCAAAAATAAAATTATTTTAGAAGTTACTTTTCTCTATTAGAGATTGGTTCGATTTCTTTTATATACTTTACAAATTTGAATAGTATACATTTAATTATTATAAATTTGTACAGTACTTATATTAATTTGAATATGAAAAAAAATCTTCCTTTTTTCTATTCCTATTAGAGATAGAAATATTTTCAAATTTGGATAATACTTTGTTGATACAAATTTAGATAGATGTTAATATATGAATAGGAAAGCTCAACCAAAAATTTGTAAAAAAAAAAAAATAGTGAAACCAAAAATTGGTGAAATCAAATTTATGCTTTTAATTATATATAGTTGATGTGTACGTCAAACCGAACTCGTCACTCAAAAAGTTTTAAGGGAATGGGTTAATAATTTTCATAACTTTTACTGCTGGCCAATCTACGCGAGTCTTATTTTTACGTTCATTCGTAAAACTGATAGATGAAATAAAATTAGGAAAGTGATATTTTTATATGTTACAATAATATTTTAGGTTCTTTATACTACTATATAATAATTAGAAAGTAATTATAAGATTAGTGTATTCATAAAATAATTACAAAAAGAGTGCAATACTATTCCGGTAAGCGACAATTACCAGAGGAAATTTAGAATTATAATAATATCCATTTTCGTCCGCTGTATGTAAAGATGAGTGAGATTTTGGCGAAGTGTAGGTTGTTGAAGGAGGAGATATTTTTTTGGGGTGCGAAAAGAATGCTCTGAAGAACGACGGCGGAGATGAAGCTCGATCGTCCTCCTCGATGATATTCGTGAGATCCTCACTTGAGGTTATCGAAAATAATGCATCTAAGTCTTCCGTCGGCAATTGACACCGTAAACTAAAGGATGTTCCACACAATTCTCCAAACTTCACCAATAGCTCTGTAACCAATAAAATATATACACGTCTTAATAATTTTTTCTAAAAATGTACTAAGAAGTGTAAATAAATCAATCAAAACCGACATTCATGAAAAGATCGAAGGATTTGGAAATCGACATTCTACTGCAGAGACTAAAACTTTTTTATGACTATTTGGTTACCCACAAAAACTGAAATGGTTACTTTTGTATGAATGTTTGATTACCAATTACACCATATTCAAAATAATTTTATTTTTAAAAGGTTATTCATAAGTAACCAGCAGCGACATAAATGGAAACTCTTACATGGCATTTCGGATACCATCAGCACCTTCTGTTAAAAAAAAATCATACATACATTACCATCACTATAAAATTGATCATTCGGGATACCTCAATGAGATTTATTGGTCATTACATATTGGACAATTAGACACATGTTTATTGCGTTGTCTAATTGGGGTATATTATACATTGGAACTTCGACATACCATAACTGGATACTTTCAAATTAAGATTCAGAAAACATTATAAATTGGATAAGTAATAATGGATTTTTTCAATATGTTCAATGTGTTAAAATAATCAAAAGGTAAATAATAGTCAACTTGATGAAGTTATGTCACTCACTAATACGCATTTGGTTACTTCTAAAGGAAAGACACCAAAAAATTCAATATGAACAAACAAATAATGTCAAACTACTGGTAATAGAATCAAAGACTAATCAGTAGTATCCAAATATATAAGCACTAGTAACCAAAACACAATCAACAGGTTTTCAAAACTAATTTAATCAACCTCCATATTGAAAATGTATTAATTCTGTAAATAATTTCTGTAAGCACTTTTGTTGTAATTTTTTCTAATTAACAATGTACTAAAAAAATGTACATAACCCTAATATTTTTATACAAGTCTCTCTCGTATGGAGGTAGGACTCACTCATTCATGTGAGAGAGATAATGTAAAAATATTAATTTTTTATGTAAAAATATCGCCCCCTCAATTATTAATATTAATTTAACTTTATTAGAGACTATTTTATCTTATAATTAGTTCATTAATCTTTATAGACATGAATTTTTTATAATCAAGTAATTTTAATACTCTTTGATACCTCAAAAGGTGATTATAATTAATTCATCAAATATTATGAGATTAAATTGTAAGATAATATAATCATTAGTGAAAATATAAATAATTTCATCACACCCTTATGGCCTATTGGTTACAATATTAGAATAGGATTAAGAATGGAAATGGAATGGGCATTCCTATTCCTAAGGGTAGGGCTGCAAACAATCCGATTTGATCTGAACTTTGTCGAACTCGAATATTTTTAGTCGAACTCAAATATAGTTGAGTAACATAACCGAACCATAAGTTATGTACGAGTTCGGATCGATTGGTGTTCGCGAACATAATCGAGTTCGACTTGTTCGCGAACAAGTCGAACCCAAACTTGTTCGCAAACATAGTCGAACACAAGCTTATTCGATAAAACAATTTTGTTCGCGAACACAAATTTATTTGCGAACAATTCATGAACATACGAACGTGATCAAGTTCGCGAACATAAAAAAATACTTTATCTATTTCATAAAAAATACTCCATCTATTTCATAAAAAAAATTATTAAAGATTTTTTATAATAAAATTGTAAAATTCTAAGATTTAAAATAATGTTAATTTAGATTAATTTAATATCTAATAGACTAATATTATTAACCTTGAAATGTATTAGTACCAAATACTTCTTCCATTCTGAAATATAAGTAATAAGATCAATTGATCAAGTATGAATTTTCAAAATCCATAGAAAACATTTTCAATTTTACTTTATAAAAGTTTATAATTTTCATAATTATATTGTTTAACACTAAATAAATTAACTATGATTCTAAGATCAAAGACTCAAAGCTATTAGAGACTTTGTTTCATTTTTTTTTTAAAAGGACCTATTTTAATTTAAATTAATAACTCATTTCAATTTAATGCAAATGAGATTGTGACATATTGTTTAATTGGATTATTAAACACTACTTTTTACACTAAATATGATTACTTTATTGCATAAATAATAAATCAAAGTTAGCAAGTCACTCTCTCTCTCACTTTCTCACGTATACATTGTAAGTCTCTAACACTAAAAAATTCAAAAATTGGTAAAATCAAATTTGCACTTTTAATTATATAGTTGATAGTTGATGTAATATACAATAGTAATTGTAGAATGACTATTACTCTATTAGTGAAGTTTCAATACATTGATGACTTGATTTATATATTCTCTATCTTGATTTGACAATTTCAATAACTCATCATATAAATGTAAGCAATTGTATTGTATCATTCTTTAATTTATGTTAAATTGTCATTGCATGATTACTAATGACTTTATTTATGTGATTTATAACATGGGTTATAATTTATTAAATTATTAGGGATGTAAATTGTAATAATTCAACAATCATTGTTAAAAAATGTATACAATATTAAAATTATTTTAATTAAATTAGAGGTGAAGAAATACACATTATTATTTATTAATTATTTAATAAAAATGTTTACTTATAATTAATTATTAAAAAATAAAAAGATGTTGAAGTAAAAAAAAAAGAAAATTACTACAAATTTAACAATTGTTGATAAGACAAACTTTAGAATTTAATATGAAATAATCAATTATTTATATTTAGAATTTTAGAAACAATTTAAACATGTAACAAATCGAACTACTCGAACCAATCTCGAACTTATCAAACCAAACTCGAACTTATCGAACCAATCCAAACTTGAACTGTTCGCGAACAAAGACGAACCGAATCGAACCACATGGTTTATAAGACCTCGAATTTTATGAAATAAAAGTATTCAATTTTTCTATTTTGATAAATAGTTAAATTGATAAAATATTAAAGTTAAGGGTGATATTTGAAAATTTTACAAAGTAAGCAAGTTGATATAAAATATTCGTTGTGTCGGATAATATTCGATTGGTCGGGAAATATTCGTTTTAACAGGGAATATTCGTACGACGACACAATCATTGGTGAACCCCACAATGGAAGTATTGTCGTAGTAAGAAAACGACAGAATTATCTTTTTATAAAAATAACAGCGGAAGTGGTATCGTTAAAACTGTTGAACTACTACTTTCAGTAGTAAAAGTACAATGAATACGCTGGTTTGCATAGTAGCACACGGTATTGGTTATTGATGCTTACGTGAGAAGTCACTCAGTAATACTCAATTATTGCTACAGTAATTGCTGCATCATATCTCTTATATTATTGATTCGATTATTGTCACAGTATCTTCTGCATAATATGTTATACTATTAAATCAATAATTGAGACGGCAAAGTTATTCATATTATTGTTTGCAATATTGATAATGTCTGAAGTTCACGAGGAGAGGTTTGGTCATCTAATCAATTGCGCAATAATAAGGAGAAATCCTTATCGAAAAGCCCCTCTTTCCTCAGGAGCGACACGGTTGTTAAATATTGTGAGTTATAATATTAATGATGAATAAGTTCGTGTTGATTAAAGATGAATTTGATAGTTCCATTGTGTTGGGATTATTAGTGTTAGTGGAAATCGACATCTATTCCGATGATAATTGATGTCTGGGGGTTATATTGATAAATCGGGTAATTTATCGGATAAATGAGTAATTAATTGCTACTAATTCACATATTTATATAACTATTTATTCACATGTGTGTACTATTGAATCACATTCTTGTACTATTAGGGGAGTTGGTGCAAGATTGATAATACTTGCATGATTAAGTTAAAAATGGAGGTATAGATGGAGGTACAATACTGTAATTCGTATTTTTAAATGATTATATGTGACACCCCTAAAATTAGGTATACATCACCAATCTTGGGTCGCCAGATACATGGTACAGAATTCAAATACAACTTACTAATACAACTGTCGTGTACAATACGACAAAACATAAACTGTGAGTTTGAATACAAATTATTGTCTACTAGAGATTATACAAACTCAAAAGGAGTCCTCATTACAATTATTATCACACTATTTCACAAAATAGTGAGGACTACTAATGCTATCCTCTGGGCCATCACTCCGTTCCCCGACTCGTCCCAGCTATATTCTCATTTTCTGAAGAGAACAGTGAAAGAAAGGGTGAGCTCCACTATCCCAGTAAGAAATATTATGACTAAGATAATGCATAATAAATTATCATTAGCCTCCAACAATGTTAAACTGATAAAATACAGTAGACATCAAGTTTAACTGCAGCGGAACAAGCAATCCATTAAAAGAGTCAAGTAGAGAATAGAATCAACTATCTTTTATGATTTAAAAAGTTTTTCATCACTTTTATCGTTGAGACTTGGCTCAATAAATAATCCACATCATTAAATCATCCCTGCACTACAGGCCAATGATATTCTTTAGTATCACGACCACGAATTATCCATGCACTACGGGCCAAAGATAATCGTGTTTTCATCAATGGTCCTGATCATGCCATAAAACAATTCATCTTTGCTCCCTTGGCCGAAGAGAATCCATTGCCATAATCATACCAAAAATTGTCCATCAATGCACTACGGGCCAATGAGGACTTTTAATTTTCACATCATTTGTAACATTACGGTCATGATTATATCGAATAATCCCTAGTCATAATCATACCAAGTCCATCATGCACTACTGAATACAGATGACTTTCAACATAACATGAACATGAGGATGATGACAATGATATAAGAATTCAATAAAACAAGTTCAAGAATTAATTTGTCCAAGAACTACTAATGTCCAAATTGTCAACATGATACTGCTTTGTAGAGTAAAATTCAAGAATGCTCGTAAAAATATTTTCATGAAAAGATCTTTGGATGAAGCCTTGAAATATCAAGGATATTCCACTAATTTTATGGAGTATAGAAGTCAAAATTTTAATCAATTGAGTATAATACCGAATGGAATAACAAAAGATATCACCATGCATGCGGTATTTACGCATGTAGCGGTTATTCAACAGAATAATAATAACGGAACGAAAGTCGTGTGAAATTCACAATTTGACGGGATGTTCCAACGAGAATAATAAATGCGAAATAATAAATGATGGAACCAGTCCCAAGATATAGCGCATGTGATATTTCGACGAGAATAATAAAGATGTAATAATAGAAGAATGTCACCAAGTATAGGGTAGCTCACGTATCTGAGTTATTCCAATGAACAATAAAGAAATGGAATAACGAAGTTCTCTTCTTGAATATAAAAATAATAATATCCCTTACCGTAAAATAATACTTGATATAAGAGTAGTGAAGTAGCGAGAAAACTTTTCTTCTATCTCTCTATAGTCTCTCTTTATAGTTTCTCTCTCTAGAGTTCAAATTGAATTCGTAAGAAAATAATGAAGGAATGAGCTTATTTATAGGAAAATGGAATGCGTATAAGTAACTAATCCATGAACGGTCCAGATTGATTTATTTTAATCGACGGTCCATATTTAAAGAAAAATCTTTTAAATAAAATATAATATATTCTATTTATATAAAAAGATTTTTTATATGCAAACACTATGCACACTTTATCAAACACTATGAATAATAAAATATAATATATTCTATTTATAGAATAACTTTAATAAAGTATTCATTTTATATAAAAAGATTTTACTATCTGAAAACACTATTCATAATAGAATATAATATATTACATTTATAGAATAACTTTAATAAAGTATTACATTTTATATAAAAAGATATTTCTATTTTATTACGTGAATAAAACAAAACTTCTAAATCAACAATAATTGAATCAAATAATGTGAGATACTATATCAAAGAACTATTGTAGCAATAATTGAACAAAACCGGTGACTTCTCACATAAATATCAATAATCAATACTGGTAATGCTACTACGCAACAACGCCATTCATCAGTACTTTTACTACTTAAAGTAGTTCAACAAGATAATCGGTAAAACTTCCGTCGTTAATTTCAATAAAATATTTTTGTCGTTTTCTCGATCCGATAATAATTCCGTTGTGGGGTCCACTAATGATTGTGCTTGGTCGTCTAATATTTTACATTTAAAACGAATATTCCCCACCAAATCGAATATAATATGACAACTTGCATACTTTGTAAAATTTATAAATATTACCCACAACTATAACATTATCTCAAATTCACACCATAATATAAAAAACATTATTTCGAGAAAATTAATTCTTTATTCATAAAATCTGGGGTTTCACATTATAACTATTGGTTCACATGATTGAACTATTGATTCACATTATTTACTATTAGGAGAGGTGGTGCAAGTTTAATAATACTTGCAGGACTAAATTAAAAATGAAGAAAAAGATGGAGGTATTATACTGTAATATTCTGAGCCCCAAAACGTACAATTATCGAAATAATATTTTCCTATAAATAGAAGCTCATTCTTCCTTCATTTCTCACCAATTCACTAAAGCTATAGAGCATTTATTATAGAGAGAATTTATAGAGAGAAAGAAGAAGAGAAGTCTGATACCTCTCTATTCCAGTATCCAGCTTTATTCTAAGGTAAGGGGTATTATTTATTTCGTATTCATGAAGAGAGCTATTGTTATTCCATTCTTTATTATTCTATTGGAATAACTTTTGATATGTCAAATCACCGTATACATGGTGAAATTCTTACATTATTCCATTCTTCATTATTATGTTGGAATAACTTTGTTTATATAAGCACCGCATACATGGTGAAATTCTTCTAATATTCCGTTCTTTATTATTACATTGGAATATCCTCGTGCGTGCATTTACGCCGGACCTAGTTCCATTATTTATTATTTTGTCGAATATCACATACATGCGTTTTACGCCGGACTGGTTCCATTATTTATTATTCGCCGGAATATCACAGCCATATGCGTTCTGGCGTGACACGGTTCCATTATTTATTATTACATTGGGAATAACTCATGCATGCGGTTTATCGCATGCGCATGGTGAATCCTTCTGCTATTCCATTCTTTATTATTACATTAGAATAACTTTTATCATGTGGATTACCACATGCATGGTGAATGATCCTTTGTATTCATTCCTTATTAAATTGTGGAAATGATCTGCATTTACGTGGATTATGATGAAAGTCATAATAAAGCATTGGACTGATGAAAATCATGGGTATATGTAGTATTAGTAAGTGTTATGATGAGTTATGTTGGTTATTATGTGAAAACATGAAAGTTTCTTAGAAATCACAAAGGGTTGAAAATCAGATTTTGGTGAAAATGAAATATGAAATTCAATTGATCATATCTCCTATTATATTTTGAATTTTTGAGTGTGGTCAAGTTTTAGAGTTAGATCTATGAGTTTTCTAACTTATCCAAGTGGAATCATTGGAAAAGGTGTTGTAGATTTTCGTGTGGACTGATTTTAGCAAATGAGTCAAAAACTACAAAGTACTAAATAGCTACTGCCCAGAAATTTAAAAGGTATTTTCGGCCACTTAAATTGTGAGAAAAATTCTAGCCTTTTGGGACATGGAAATATATGGTATAAAGTACCTCCTGTCCAAAAATGAGCTCATTCTGACTTAAAATGAGTAAGTTATGACTATTTCAATATTTAGGTTTTTCGATTTAAAAATGTTATAACTTAGGAGTTCTATAACTCCGATGACCATGAAATTTAAACTGGAAGCTCATGTTAATATGTGTAAGATCCTGCCAAGATTTGGAAATTTTTGGAGTTAAACTTGAGGTAGATAATTTCTTAAGGAATTAATTAGAAATTAATTTTTGAAAAATAGTAAATGAATTTTAAAAATTTCGAGAAAAATATATGTTCAATATGGGACTATATTCTGCTAAATTCCAGAAAAGAAATATTTTTGGGACTGATTTGGTATTTTTCATGAAAATAATCTAGTTACGAGTAAATGAGTTAAATATGTTATGTGAAATAACAAAATTGAAAAATAGGATTTTATGGCTTGGGAATCCTATATAGGGTATATGCAAATTTTTGATAAGGGATTTGATCACTGGTGATGAAATCTTATGAGTATGACATTTTTGAATGATTAAATGCATTATTTGGTAAATTGTAAACAATTAAAATAAATTATTTAAAAGTTTAAGAAGTGATTAAAATATTGTTATAATATTAATAATATTAGATTATAAGTTTATTAAGTGATTGATAATATTTGGATAAATCTAAAGTCTTTAATATTTATCCTTGTTTTCGTTTGATTAATGCTTATATCATTGTCATCATTCTCATACTTATATTGTGATGAAAGTCATCTTTGGCTTACGTGCATAGATGGACTTGGTATGATTATGACCAGGGATCATTTGGTATAATCATGATCTGTAATGTTATAGATGACGTGGTAAAAGTCCTCATTGGCCGTAGTGCATTGATGGACAGTTATTGGTATGATTATAACCACGGATTATTCGGTATAATCATGACCGTTGATGATTACATGAATATCCTCGGCCGTAGTGCAGGGATGATTCGATGATATGGATTATTTATTAAGCTGAGTCTCAGCGATAAAAATTGATGAAAACATTTTAAATCATAGAAGTTAGTAGATATCATGCTCTACTTGACTCTTCTAAAATACAGTTGTATGTCTTTGGCATGTAGTGCAAAGATGAATTGTTAATAAATATCTTTGGTCGTAGTGCAAAGATGAATTTATTAGTATGATTATGAGCAAGAATTGTGATTTGGTATAACCATGATTTTTGATGTTTCAGGTGAAGATAGGTGATGAAAATTATATTCGTCCTGCGTGCGAAGAGGAATTTAGAATCACAATTATGATTATGAGTTATTCATATGATTGTAAACAGAAATTGTTGATTGAGGTTACAGGGATAAAACATTATTGGTGGAATTTTAACATGGAGAAGATAATAGATCTGATGGTCTATTTGACTCTTCTAATGGATTGCTTTCGTTCATTTATGACTATGGTTGAAAATTTTATCATCTACCATATGTTCTAAATCTACGATTTATTCTTGATGAAGGCTATTGATGATGTAAATTATCTTTAGTCATGATATTCTTTACTAGGCTAGTTGTCTCACCCTTTTTGCTTCACAATTCCTTTCGTGTAAATAAGAGTGTTCTTAGGAATTGACGGGGATAACGAGGGGATAGAATGGTCTATAGTAATTGAGAGTTCTCCTAAATAGTATGAAAATAATTTTGTTGAGAACTTTAGATAAGTTTATCGTATTGTATACGTCATTTGATATTTAATTTTGGTGAACCGAATAGGGTGAGGTGAACCCAACTTTGGAAGGGTGTTTTGCCACTATTATACAAGATGTCTAATGACATACAACCTCGTGTTATCATAAGATAGGGTTGTGCATATCCACTTGTTGAGTATATCTACGAGCACTACCTATATGATCTTGGAATTTGGTTGGAGTATAATTATCAATTGAAGACAACGGAGATATTTATATATCAAGATAAGACTCACCATTGAAAAGAAGATGATAGCAATCTTCTTATTTTTCTTTGGGGACTATTGGGTCAACCAAGGATAATTCTGTGGACATATGATATCTATCATAACCTAGACGCATGGCCTCCCATACGAAGGTTTCCGTGAGTATTTTTCAAAGATTTTAATTTCTAAAACAGTTTTTAACTGTACCTTTATGTGAGGTACCATTGTAAGGTTTTGTGGTCAAGGCACCACGAGAGTTATATATATTTGTATTAAAACTCACAGCTTATCTATTGTCGTACTCTACACGACAGTTCAACAGTTGTATAAATTAAGTTTGTATTTGATTTTTATGGAGTGATATCTGGCGACTCAGAATGGGTCGTGTGGACCTATTTTGGGGGTGTCACATGGTTCGCGAACATGCTCGATCGAGAAATCGAACGGAACACTATGTACGAACTTGACTCGACTAGGCAAGCAACTCGAACTCGAACCGAGCCGAATCAAATTCGAACTGAACCGAACCGAACCGAACCGATTCGTGAACAATTTGGTTCGTTCGCAACCCTTACCTAAGGGTATAAATGAACTGATGAGTCGAGTCGAGTATTGAGTTGTTCATATTTGGTTCATAAAATTTATCTTATATAAAATTAAATAAGGTTTCATTGAGACTCGTTTAGTTACCGAGTTAAGAACGATCTCGAATCGAGCCCGGGAAGTTTGAACTTTTCGAACGAATATGATTCGAGTATCAATAGAAAATTATAATTTGAGCAAGTTCGAGTAATTTATTGAGCTTTAAAATTTACTCATATTTGAATCATTTATATTTCGAGTCAAACTCGAATTGAACTTTTAATCGAACGAATACGAATCGAGCTCGCACGGTTTGCTTATTTTACAACCTTACTTATTTTTATGTTTGGTCAGAACAAGCAGCTACACAATTTTTGTAAGACCCCAGCTTTTATAAATAAAGATGAATTTTCTATAAACATTATTTTTGAATATTATGGTATAAATTTGATATAATGTTATAGTTGTGGGTAATATTTATAAATTTTGCAAAGTAAGCAAGTTGTTATAAAATATTCGTTTGGTCGGGGAATATTCTTTTTGTGGGGGAATATTAAATGCGACAAATTTCAATCATTAATGGACCCTATGAACGGAAGTATTGTCGTAGTTAGAAAACGACAAAATTATCTTTCTATAAAAATAACGGCGGAGGTGTTACGATTAAAAACTGTTGAACTACCCGTTGGTAAAAGTACAAGAATACTGCTGTGGTTGCATAGTAGTACACTGGTATTGATTATTGATGCTTACGTGAGAAGTCACTTAGCTATACTCAATTATTACTTCTGATAATTCTTTGCATCATATCTCTTATATAATTGATTCAATTATTGTCACAAGATTATCATCAGTATAATATGTTATATTATTAATTGAGATGACAAGTTATAAATGATTAATAATTGTTGAAAGATTAAAAATGTGTTGATTAAAAATAAAATGATTTGTGGTAATATTTATTCAATCCTTGATGTATATAAAGAGTCATTATGAGACGTTTGTGGTAAGTTTGATTATTTTATGGGGGCCCATATGTCATCATCTAAGAGTCTATTAAATCAATAGTAATTACCTTTGTGAATAGTAATTACCTTTGTGAATAGTAATTACCTTCGTCGATAGTATTTACCTTCGTCGATAGTAATTACCTTCTTCATAGTATTTACAACTTCGTTAATAGTAATTACCTTCAAATAGATAGTAATACCCCTTCGCAAATAGTAGTTGTCCCTTCAATATTACCAAGAGTTAATCACTTCTTGATTGTTCCAAGGGTTAATTACCCTTCATGAAATAGTAGTTGTCTCTTGATATTACGAAGAGTCATTTTGACCCTTCGTTAAGACCAAGAGCCACCCTCGGATTTTCTATAAATGAAAGCTCATTCCTTCATTATTTCTTACGAATTCACCGAAACTCTGTAGAGAGAAACTATAGAGAGAGAAGAAAAAAGTATTCATTATTTCACTTTTCCAATATTCGGTTCTTCTAAGGTAGGGAATATTATTTGTTGTACCGTAAGTGGGTGTTATTCTTTCTTATTCATGAAGAGAAATGTTGTTATTCCATTGCTTATTATTCATTGGAATAACCTTTGTATAATGTGGTTTACCCTATACTTGGTGACATTCTTCTATTATTACATTGGAACATCCTGTATGCGTGTTTTACACACCTAACACTGGTTCCGCTTTATTATTATTACATTGGAATATCCTCGTCGTATGTGTTTTACACGGCACAGGTTCCATTTTTATTATTCCGTCTTTATTATTCTCATTTGAAATATCCCATGCATGCTTTATCGCAGGACTGGTTCCATCATTTATTATTCCGCATTTATTATTCTGGTTGGAACATCCATTATTGAATTTCACCGACCGGTTCCGTTATTATTATTCTGTTGGAATAACTCGCCTGCATCTATCGCGTGCGTGGTGATTTCTTTTGTTATTCCATTCTTTATTATACCCAATTGGTTAAAACTTTGACTTCTATACTCCATGAAATTAGTAGAATATCCTTGATATTTGCGTTTCATCCAAAGATCTCTTTCATGGAAATATTCTTCCGATCATTCTTGAATTTTACTCTCTGCAAAACAATGTCATGTCGACAATTTGGGCGTTAATAATTCTGGATAAAATAATTCTTGAACTTGTTTTATTGAATTCTTATATCATTGTCATCATCCTCATGTTTATATTATGTTGAAAGTCATCTGTGGCACGTAGTGCATAGATGGACTTGGTATGATTATGACCAGAGACTATTCGGTGTAATCATGACCGTAATGTTACAAATGATGTGATGAAAGTCATCTGTGGCCTGTAGTGCATAGATGGACTTGGTATGATTATGACCAGAGACTATTCGGTGTAATCATGACCGTAATGTTACAAATGATGTGATAAAAATCCTCAGTGGCCGTAGTGCATTGATGGACAGTTGTTGGCATGATCATGACCATTAATGAATACACAACTATTCTTGGCCCGTAGTGCATGAATAATTGTGGTCGTGATACTAAAGAATATCCTTGGCCGTAGTGCAGGGGTGATTCGATGATGTGGAATATTTATTAAAGCTGAGTCTCAGTTATAAAAGTGATGAAAAACTTTTTAAATCATAAAAGATAGTAGATTTTATTCTCTACTTGACTCTTTTAATGGATTGCTTATTCCGCTGCAGTTAAACTTGATGTCTATTGTATTTTATCAGTTTAACATTGTTGAAGACTAATGATAATTTATTCTGCATTATCTTAGTCATAATATTTCTTACTGAGCTAGTTGAGCTCACCCTTTCTTTCACTATTCTCTTCAGAAAATGAGAATATAGCTGGGACGAGTCGGGGAACGGAGTAATGGTACAGAGGATAACATTAGTAGTCCTCACTATTCTGTGAAATAGTGTGATAATAATTGTAATGAGGACTCCTTTTGATTTTGTATAATATCTAGTAGACAATATTTGTATTCAAACTCACAGTTTATGTCGTATTGTACACAACAGTTATATTAGTAAGTTGTATTTAAATTCTGTACCATGTATCTGACTACCCAAGATGGGTGATGTATACCTAATTTTGGGGGCGTCACAATTTTGATCAATTGAGATTTTTTTTTAAGTTTATCGATTAAAATGGAATAGTCAATCTTTACCTATCCTGATGGAATAAACATTTATTTAAACATATGAATAGACATTTCATTTGAATGCTCATTCATTCCCTCCCCTTTTAAGTAATCAAACGTAAGAATGAGTATTCCAAAAGAAATGTCTGTTCCAATCTCCCAAATTAAATGATTTGTTAAAATTATGTACTGCAAGTGCACAATGTTGAATTGAAGAACTGGCAAGTACAGGTTGAACCCACAGAAACTAGATTAATTTAATGTATCCTTAATATCTATTTTAGACGAATTAGAAATAAAGATTAAAAATTGATTAACTAGCTAGGATATGAAAACTAATAATGAGGAAACAATCTAAGAATTCGAATCCATTAAATAATAAACATAACATATAATTTAGTCTCTTCTATTTTTATAACTTAACTATGATGTTGATCTATTTTCCCTTTAATTTAATAATTTACAATTAACGTGGGTAAGCATAGACTATAAAAAATTAAGGATTAACTATAACCCATCAAAACTTCTTTGAGCAAACATGGATTATGAAAAACTTATATCTTAACAATAATTTATCAAAATCTCTTAATTAATTTAAAATCACATAAGAACTATAAAACGAAGGTATTTCAATAAAGAAACATGAAGGCGAAATTAATTAAACATAAAAGCATAAATAATAGAGGAGATGAAAATTTTTATCATTAATAATTATTTAATTTCATCTTCATCCTAGATATAAAAAATTAACTAAACATGAAAAATAATTAAACTAACTAAAATAAAGAAAAGAAGAAGATTAAAAATAAATAAGAAAACTCCTTTTAATTAACGATCATCCAGCGAACGTACAATGGAGAAGTAATTTAATCTACTCCTACTCCTAAACTAATACAATACCTAATGTTTTATCCTCTCTAAAACAACAGACCTATTTATAGGGAAAATAATTTTGAACCCTAATTTAGATTCATTGAACTTGGACATTTTTGTTCTCTTTCCATGTAGGCTTCAACTTCCTAGTAACAATCATGTGAGACCTCAAATTTTATGAATAAAGATTTAAATTTATCGAAATATTTTTTTTAAATATTATGGTGTGGATTTAATATAATATTATAGTTGTGGGTAATATTTATAAATTTTGCGAAGTATGCAAGTTGTTATATAATATTCGATTGGTCGGGGAATATTAGTTTTAATAGGGAATATTCGTACAACGGCACAATCATTGGTGAACCCCACAACGAAATTATTGTCGGATTGAGAAAACGACAAAAATATTTTTATGAAAATATATAACAGCGGAAGTTTTACCGTTAAAACTGCTGAACTACTCTTTCAGTAAAGCAAGAATGATGTCTGGCATTGGTTGCATAGTAAAGAGCATACGGTATTGATTATTGATGCTTACGTGAGAAGTCACTCAGTTTTGTTCAATTATTGATATAGTAATTGTTGCATAGTATCTCACGTTATTTGATTCAATTATTGTCAATATTTTATATATTATTAAATCAATAATTGAGATGACAGAGTTATTAATATTATTATTTGCAATATTAACGATGTCTAGAAGTTCTGCCAAAGAGAGGTTTGGTCACCTAATTGAGCGCCACTAGGAAGAAATCCTTATTAGAAAGCCCCCACTTTCCTGGGAACGACCTGGTCAATTAATATTGTGAATTATAATAAATGTGATAAGTTTTGTTTTATTATTATTATAAATGTAATAAAATAGAAATCTTTTTATATAAAACATAATACTTTTATAAAGTTATTTGTTTTATTAGACTATAAATAGAATATATGATATTCTTATTATGCATAGTGTTTGCATAATGTATGCGTATAGTGTTTGCATAGTAAAATCTTTTTGTATAAAAAAAAAATACTTTTATAAAGTTATTTATTTTATTAGACTATAAATAGAATATATAATATTCTATTATGCATAAATGTTTGATAAGACTGCATAGTGTTTACATAGTAAAATCTTTTTATATAAAAAAGAATACTTTTATAAAGTTATTCATTTTATTAGATTATAAATAGAATATATTATATTTTATTTAAAAGATTTTTTTTTATTAGAATATTTTATTAATACTGCATAGTAAATCAATCTAGACCGTTCATGAATTAGTTACTATTCAGTCCATTCTACTATAAATAGAAGCTCATTCCTTCATTATTTCTTAAGAATTCACTGAAACTCTAGAGAGAGAAACTATAGAGAGAAAGAAGAAAAGTATTCTGCTACTTCACTACTCCTATATCTAGTTTCTTCTAAGGTAAGGGATATTATTTGTTGTACTCGTAAGGGGTATTATTCTTTCGTATTCATGAAGAGAGTTATTTTCTTTCAATACTCGTAAGGGTTGTTATTCCATTCTTTATTATTATTTTGGAATAACATGTCTATGCGAAGTACCGCACACATGGTGAAATTCTTCTGTTATTCCATTCTTTATCTTTATATTGGAATAACCTGTCTATGCAAAGTACCGCATACATGGTGAAATTCTTCTGTTATTCCATTCTTTATTATTCTGCTGGAACATCATGTCTGTGCGTTTACGCATGACCTGGTTCCGTTCTTTATTATTCTGTTGGAACATCCTGTCTGTACAATTTACGCATGACCTGGTTCCGTTCTTTATTATTCAGTTGGAACATCCTGTCTGCGGTTTACGCATGACCTGGTTCCGTTCTTTATTATTCTATTGGAACATCCTGTCTGTGCTGATTACGCATGATCTGGTTCCATTCTTTATTATTCTGTTGGAATAGCATGTCTGTACGGTCTATCGCATGCATGGTGATTTCTTCTGTTATTCCATTCTTTATTATTCTGTTAGAATAATTTGTCTATGTGGATTATCACATGCATGATGAATGATCCTTTGTATTCATTCCTTATTAAATTATGGAAATGATCTGTCTAAGTGGATTACCGCATGGCGGACAAAAATCTATTTTTAGTTTCATATATTCTCTTATACTCAGTTGGTTAAAGCTTTGACTTCTATACTCCATGAAATTAGTGGAATATCCTTGATATTTGCGCTTCATCCAGTATCTTTTCATGGAAATATTCTGTAAAACCCCAACTTTTTGAATAAAGATGAATTTTCTATAAATATTATTTTTGAATATTATGGAGTAAAATTGATATAATGTAATAGTTGTGGGTAATATTTATAAATTTTACAAAGTACGCAAGTTGTTATATAATATTCGATTGGTCGGGAAAATATTCGTTTTAACAGGAATATTCGTGATAACAAAGACAATCATTGGTGGACCTTACTAATAATTATTGTCATTTGATTGAGAAAACGACAAAAATATTTTATTGAAAATAACGGCGAAAGTTTTACCGATTATCTTTTGTTGAACTACGCGGTAGTAAAAGTACGATGTCTGGCATGGTTGCATAAGAGCACACGCGGTATTGATTATCGATGCTTACGAGAGAAGTCACCAATTTTGCTTATTTTATGGACCCCCATTTACCCATTTTTCAAAACTGTCGGTGGAAGTTATTCTAGTTTTGTTATATATATAATTATTATATATATATATATATATATATATATGATAGTGATGGGTGGGAGTTGTGACATTAAGTCACGGAGGAGGTATCAAATTAAGGGTCAGGAGGGAGTTTTTATATAATACATATATATATATATATATAGGCATGTGCTAATATTTATATTTTATATATATATATATATGTGTGTATGATTGAGTGTAAATAAGGATGGGAGAGAAAATTTGGAGTCAGTCACGGAGGGAGTACAATTATTGTCATTATATATATAATATATATTATATTTTATTTAAAAGATTTTGCTTTAAATATGGACCGTCAGATTAAAGTAAATCAATCTGGACCGTTCATGAGTTAGTTACTATGCAGTCCATTTTTCTATAAATAGAAGCTCATTCCTTCATTATTTTCTTACAAATTCACTGAACTCTAGAGAGATAAACTATAGATAGAAAGAAGAAAGTATTCTGCTACTTCAATACTTATATATCCAGTACTCTTCTTCTTAAGGTAGGGAATATTATTTGTTGTACTCGTAAGGGGTGTTATTCATTTGTATTCATGAAGAGAACTTATGTTATTTCATTCTTTATTATTACATTGGAATAACTCAGTATCACGATACTACCCTATACTTGGTGACATTCTTCTATTATTCCGCCTTTTATTATTACATTTGGAATATCCTCATCTCATGCGTTTTTTACTTTTAACTGGTTTAAATCTTTATTATTATTCATTGGAATATCCTCACATGCAGGCGCTTTTACGGGACTGGTTCCGCTCTTTATTATTATATTCATTAGAATATCCTGCTGCATGCATTTTACACCTGACTGGTTAAAAGTCTTTATTATTATTACTGCTGGAATATCCTCGTCATGCATGCGTTTTACGCCGGACCGATTCCGTCCTTATTAGTATTCTATTGAATAACATGTCTACTGCGGGCACCGTATGCATGGTGATTTACATTGTTATTCCATTCTTTATTATTCATTGGAACATCCCGCTTGCAAATTTCACTTTGACCGGTTCCGTTATTTAGTATTCTGTTGGAATAACATGTCTATGCGAAGTACCGCATGCATGGTGATTTCTTTTGTTATTCCATTCTTTATTATACTCAGTTGGTTAAAGTTTTGACTTCTATACTCCATGAAATTAGTAGAATATCCTTGATATTTGCGCTTCATCTAGTATCTTTTCATGGAAATATTCTTCTGATCATTCTTGAATTTTACTCTACAAAGCAGTATCATGTTGACAATTTGGACATTAGTAGTTCTTGGACAAATTAATTCTTGAACTTGTTTTATTGAATTCTTATATCATTGTCATCATCCTCATGTTTATATTATGTTTAAAGTCATCTGTAGCCTGTAGTGCATAGATGGACTTGGTATGATTATGACCAGGGATTATTCGGTGTAATCATGACCGTAATGTTACAAATGATGTGGTAAAAGTCTTCATTGGCCCGTAGTGCATTGATGGACAGTTGTTGGCATGATCATAACTATTAATGAATACACAAATATTTTTGGCCCGTAGTGCATGGATAATTGTGGTCGTGATACTAAAGAATATCCTTGGCCGTAGTGCAGGGGTGATTCGATGATGTGGAATATTTATTAAGCTGAGTCTCAGCGATAACAGTGATGAAAAACTTTTTTTTCATAAAAGATAGTAGATTTTATTTTCTACTTGACTCTTTTAAGGGATTGCTTGTTCCCCTGCAGTTAAACTTGATGTCTATTATATTTTATTAGTTTAACATTGTTGGAGACTAATGATAATTTATTCTGCATTATCTTAGTCACAATATTTCTTACTGGGCTAGTTGAGCTCACCTTTCTTTCACCGCTCTTCTCTTGTGAAATGAGAATATAGTTGACGCAGTCGAGGACCAAGAAGTGATGGTCCGTGAGGATAGCATTAGTAGTCCTCACTATTCGCGTGAAATAGTGTGATAATAATTATAATGAGGACTCCTTTTGAGTTTGTATAATCTCTAGTAGACAATATTTGTATTCAAACTCACAGTTTATGTTTTGTCGTATTGTACACGAAAGTTGTATTAGTAAGTTGTATTTGAATTTTGTACCATGTATCTGGCGACCCAAGATGGGTGATGTATACCTAATTTTGGGAGCGTCACATATTTTTCTTAGCATTCTTAAATTTTACTCCACAAAGAAGTATCATGTTGACAATTTGGACGTTATTAGTTCATGGATAAATTAATTCTTGAACTTGTTTTATTGAATTTTTATATCATTGTCATCATCCTCATGTTTATATTATGTTGAAACTCATTTGTGGCCTGTAGTGCATAGATGAACTTGGTATGATTATGACCAGGGATTATTCGGTATAATCATTACCGTAATGTTACAAATGATGTGGTAAAAATCCTCATTGGCCGTAGTGCATTGATGGACAGTTGTTGGCATGATCATGACCATTGATGAATACATCGAATATCCTCGGCCGTAGTGCATGGATAATTTATGGTCGTGATACTAATGAATATCCTTGGTAGTAGTCGGGGGATGATGTGGATTATTTATTAAAAATTTGAGTCTCGCCGATAAAAGTGATGAAAAAATCTTTTAAATCATAGAAGATAGTAGATTTTATTCTCTACTTGACTCTTCTAATGGATTATTTGTTCCGCTTCTTGATTAAACTTGATGTTTATTATATTTTATCGGTTTAACATCATTGTTGAAGGCTAACGATAAATTATTACGCATTAT
The DNA here is from genome assembly GCA_020205615.1 of Panax quinquefolius. NCBI lineage: Eukaryota > Viridiplantae > Streptophyta > Magnoliopsida > Apiales > Araliaceae > Panax > Panax quinquefolius. The sequence continues at coordinate 16,021,293 of CM035167.1, forward strand.
CTTAGTCATAATATTTCTTACTGGGCTAGTTGAGTTCACCCTTTCTTTCACTGTTCTCTTCAGGAAATGAGAACGTAGCTAGGACGAGTTGGGGACTAGAGTGATGGTCCAGGATAAATGACTTTAGTAGTCCTCACTATTCTGTGAAATAGTGTGATAATAATTGTAATAATATTGAATTTGAGTTTGTATATTGTTTAGAAGACAATATTCGTGTTGAAACTCCCAGCTTATATTTTATCGTACTTTACACGACAGTTGTATAATTAAGTTTGTATTTGAATTTTGTACCATGTATCTGGCGACTCAAGATGGGTGATGTATACCTATTTTGGGGGCGTCACAGTTGGTATCAAAGCTTAGGGATATGATCCCTGGCTGAGATGTAAGACAAGAAATAGGAGGGGAGAGACGGGGAATTCCTTCGCTAGTATGACCTACCTAAGTTTATTTGGTATTTAATTGGTCGGTCAGAGTATAGTGATAATATGTGATATGTTAATTAACTCTTGTTTTGTGACAGTGTTTGAGAATGGCATCTGAAAATGTTGAGATCAGCAATGAAGCACATGAGACCGTTAAGTTACCAGCGATCAATACCCAGGATAATGTGCAACAGGAAGACAATAATCCTCAGGTAAACAACACCGATTGGATAATGAACGATGGGATGATCAGAGGCTTTATGCAATTCATGCAACATCAGGCAAGAGCGGCTCCTGTCCAAAATGTAGGTGAAAATACTGGAAACTCTCGGACGGTCACTTCTAAGCAGTTCAAGGAGCTGGGACCGCCGGAGTTTTTGGGAAAGCCAGAACAACTTAAGGCGGAGACGTGGTTAAAGCAGATCACCAAGATATTTGATGTCTTGGGATGCTCCGAGAGCAAAGGTTCCCTTCGCCACCTTTATGTTAGTGAAGATGCAGATTCATCGGTGGAAATCAGAAAGCGTACCCATCCTGACGCACTCAAGATGTCATGAGAGAAGTTCCAAGAGCTGTTCAACGACAAGTACTTTCCCGAAAGTATTCGTCACATGAAGGAGGTGGACTTTATCAAGTTGGAGCAAAACAATATGACTGTGTCGCAATACGAGGCTAAATTTGCGGAGTTATCCCGGTTTGCATCCCATTTGGTCGATAATGAAGAGCGAATGACGCGAATGTTTCTAAGAGGTTTGAAACCCAATATACGTTAATACCTCATTTCTCACAAACTTTGTTTATATTCAGATGTTGTGAATAGGGCTCAGTTATTGGAGTGCGATAATGAGTCAGCACAACGAAAAGGTAACGAGCAACAACACGATAATAATCATAACGGTGACAACGGCCATCAGAACAATGATAACTATCGTGGGGGAAATTATCATGCCAGTAACCACTTCGGTGGTAATCATGGTCAAGATAATAGGAGTGCAAATTTCAAGAAGAGAAGGTTCAACAACGATGGAAAGATAGCAGCACCAACACCCGTTTTCAAGGAAGGAGAACGACCACCAATTGTATTCTTCAAATGCAGAGGGGAGGGACATATCAGTCCAAACTGCGCGATGCAGTCCAAAGAATGTTACAATTATGAAAAAGAAGGTCACCTAGCCCAATTTTGTCGTGCACCAAAGTCCAGTCCAGCTGGGACAGTGGCACCAAAGGCGGATACGGACAAAACAAAGTCGGTGGTTTCAGGGAGAGCGTTTTTCGTGACTTCTCAAAAAGTGAGTAACCCAAAAGAAGTTAGCACGGGTTAGTTAATTATAAATTCATGCAAAGTCTATACTTTATTAGATACCGATTTTACCCATTCTTTTATCTCCCTTGCTTGCGCTTAACGTTTAAATTTAACTCTGGAGAAGTTAGACTTCGACTTATTGGTTGAAACTTCGTTAGTAGAAACCTTCGTTACCTCCACTGTTTATAAATCTTGTTGATTCAAATCGACACTTTCACGTTACCTGTCGATCTTAGCTCTTTGAAAATACTTACCTTTGATGTGATTTTAGGGATCGATTGGTTAACTACTCATCAAGCTTTTCGTAAGGTTGTTAGCTTTCATATTCCTAACCAACCTGTTATGCGAATTCAAGCAACCAAACCACTAAAGTCAATCATTGTCATATCAAGCCATAAGTAAAGAGCCCCGAGCCTTTATTTGGTGACTTCCTTGTGTGGAATGCACCGAAGCCAGACTTTCCATAGGAGACGTCGTGAATAACGGTGGGAAGTTGATAGATATCAATGTGAACTGTTATCCAAGTCTTGGATGAGGGTCACAGTTTTGAATGATATTTCTATTATTAATAAATTTCCTGACGTATTCTTGAAGACTTAGCCTACCCCTAGAACGTGAAATCGAATTTTGTATTGACCCCAGTACAAAACCCCATTTCTTCAACCCTTAAATATTTCTTTAACCAAAACAAATGTATAATGCGCCAAAGAAGTTGGCTCGAGCTGTTGAAGATTATGATTATACCATTCAATATCATCATGGAAGAGCGAACGTGGTAGCTGACGCGTTGAGTAGAAGATCGCATGCGTTTACGAGTGCGATGTTGTTAACAAAAAAAACCCATTTCGTATAACTTACAAATGATGAAGATAGAGTTAAAGACTCAGGGACCTACGTGAAGATAACGAATATGTGATTAGAATTAACTTTAATCGATAAAGTTAAAGCCGTGCAAGCTACAGACCTGGAGCTGATGAATACGAAGAAGAAGGTTCAAGAGGGCGTTATTTTAAAAGCAAGAGTTGCTGAAGAGAGGAAATCTCAACCCTCGATTTAATTGTCTCATTTGAAATCCTCGATTGAGTAGGAATTGTGGCTTATAGACTCGTTTTACCGCCAAATATGTCGCGTGTTCATAACGTTTTTCACGTATCGATGTTACGTAAATATGTGGATGACCCGAACCACGTTATTAAATTAGAACTAGACGAGATAGCAGAAGATTTAACGTATGAGGAGATACGTGTTAAAATCTTGGATAAGAAGGAACATGTTCTACGCTCCAAGGTTATGCCTCAAGTCAAAGTTTTGTGGAGAAACCACGATGTTGAGGAAATGACCTAGGAGTTAGAATCTGAAATGAAGTCAAGGTATCCTCATCTCTTCGGCATACCAGGTACGTACGTAAATTTTAAGGGCGAAATTTCATAAGGAGGGGAGATTGTGAGACCCCAAATTTTATGAATAAAGATTGAAATTTATCGAAATATTTTTTTAAATATTATGGTGTGGATTTGATATAATATTATAGTTATGGGTAATATTTATAAATTTTGCAAAGTACGTAAGTTGTTATATAATATTCGATTGGTCGGGAATATTCGCTTTAACAGGAATATTCGTATAACTAAGACAATCATCAGTGGTGGACCCCTATTAACGGAATTATTGCCGGATTGAGAAAACGACAAAAATATTTTTATGAAAATAACGATTTAAAGTTTTACCGTTAAAAACTGCTTGAACTACTTTCGGTAGTAAAAGTACGAATACGTGTGGTTGCATAAGTAACACATGGTATTGATTATTGATGCTTACGTGAGAAGTCACTCGGTTTTGTTCAATTATTGCTACGATGAATTGTTGCATAGTATCTCACGTTATTTGATTCAATTATTGTTAATATTTTATATATTATTAAATTAATAATTGAGATGACAGAGTTATTAATATTATTATTTGCAATATTAACAATGTCTAGAAGTTCTGCCAATGAGAGGTTTGATCACCCAATTACGCTACCAATAGGGAGAAATCCTTATTGGAAAGCCCCTCTTTCTGAGAAACGACACAGTCGATTAATATTGTGAATTATAATAAAGGTGATAAGTTTTGTTTTATTATTATTATAAATGTAATAAAATGAAAACTTTTTATATAAAAATGTAATACCTTTATAAAGTTATTTGTTTTATTAGACTATAAATAGAATATATGATATTCTATTATGCATAGTGTTTGCATAGTAGGTCTCGTGCATAGTGTTTTCATAGTAAAATTTTTTTATATAAAATGTAATACTTTTATAAAGTTATTTATTTTATTAGACTATAAATAGAATATATAATATTCTATTATGCATAGTGTTTGCATAGTACTGCGTAGTGTTTGCATAGTAGAAATCTTTTATATAAAACATAATACTTTTATAAAGTTATTCATTTTATTAGATTATAAATAGAATATATTATATTTTATTTAAAAGATTTTGTTTTATTAGAATATTTTATTAATAATGCATAGTAAATCAATCTGGACCGTTTCATGAATTAGTTACTTATTCACCCATTCTCCTATAAATATAAGCTCATTCCTTCATTATTTCTTACTTAATTCCTTTGAAACTCTAGAAAAAAACTATAGAGAGAAAGAAGAAAAGTATTATGCTACTTCACTACTCCTATATCCATTTTCTTCTAAGGTAAGGGATATTATTTGTTGTACTCGTAAGGGATATTATTTATTGTACTCGTAAGAGGTATTATTCTTTCGTATTCATGAAGAGAGTTATTTTCTTTCAATACTCGTAAGGGTTGTTATTCCATTCTTTATTATTATGTTGGAATAACCTGTCTATGCGAAGTATCACATACATGGTGAAATTCTTCTGTTATTTCATTCTTTATCATTATGTTGGAATAACATGTTTATGCGAAGTACCGCATACATGGTGAAATTCTTCTGTTATTTCATTCTTTATTATTCTGTTGGAACATCCTGTCTGTGCGTTTACGCATGACCTGGTTCTGTTCTTTATTATTATGTTGGAACATCCTGTCTGTGCGGTTTACGCATGACCTGATTCCGTTCTTTATTATTCTGTTGGAACATCCTGTTTGTGCAGTTTACGCATGAACTGGTTCCGTTCTTTATTATTTTGTTGGAATAACCTGTCTGTGTGGTCTATCGCATGCATGGTGATTTCTTCTATTATTCTATTCTTTGTTATTCTGTTGGAATAACCTGTCTATGTGGATTATCACATGCATGGTGAATGATCCTTTGTATTCATTCCTTATTAAATTGTGGAAATGATTTGTCTAAGTGGATTACCGCATGGCGATTTAAAAATCCATTTGCGCTTTCATATATTCTCTTATACTCAGTTGGTTAAAGCTTTGACTTCTATACTCCATGAAATTAGTGGAATATCCTTGATATTTGCGCTTCATCCAGTATCTTTTCATGGAAATATTCTTCTGAGCATTCTTGAATTTTACTCCACAAAGAAGTATCATGTTGACAATTTGAACGTTATTGGTTCATGGATAAATTAATTCTTGAACTTGTTTTATTGAATTCTTATATCATTGTCATCATCCTCATGTTTATATTATGTTGAAAGTCATCTGTGGCTGTAGGTGCATAGATGGACTTGGTATGATTATGACTTCGTGATTATTCGGTATAATCATGGTAACCGTAATGTTACAAATGATGTGGTAAAAATCCTCATTGGCCGTAGTGCATTGATGGACAGTTGTTGGCATGATCATGACCATTGATGAATACACGAATATCCTTAGCCCGTAGTGCATGAATAATTTGTGGTCGTGACCTTGGCCGTAGTGCAGGGATGATGTGGATTATTTATTAAGCTGAGTCTCAGCGATAAAAGTGATGAAAAAATCTTTTAAATCATAGAAGATAGTAGATTTTATTCTTTACTCGACTCTTCTAATGGATTGCTTATTCCGCTGCAGTTAAACTTGATGTTTATTATATTTTATCAGTTTAACACTGTTGAAGGATAACGATAAATTATTCTGCATTATCTTAGTCATAATATTTCTTACTGGCTAGTTGAGCTCACCTTTATTTCACTGTTCTCTTCAGGAAATGAGAACTTAGCTGGGACGAGTCGGGGACTGGAGTGATGGTCCAGGATAGATGACTTTAGTAGTCCTCACTATTCTGTGAAATAGTGTGATAATAATTGTAATAATATTGAATTTGAGTTTGTATATTGTTTAGAAGACAATATTCGTGTTGAAACTCCCAGCTTATATTTTGTCGTACTTTACACGACAGTTGTATAATTAAGTTTGTATTTAAATTTTGTAACATGTATCTGGCGACTCAAGATGGGTGATGTATACCTATTTTGGGGGCGTCACAATCAACTTCTCAAAGAGATCTTCTAGATAAATTTTCCTTGCTCTTGTTGGATTTGACTTGCACATCAAGATTGTTCCACCTCTTTATCCTTCTCCTTGCAGGATTTTCTTGGATATTCCTTACATGAATAAAAGCATTAAATATGGTTTGATCATCAAGATTTTGACTTTATTGCAATAAATATTAAATCGTACAAAATAAAATAAAACATATTAATTTAATAAACTAATATAATTAAAAGGACAAAATTAAAAATAATAAAATATATGAATTATATGTCTATCACTAAACATTGACCATCTCTCTTGTATTTAGTCCTCGTGTATCTTGTGATCGTATAGTTTTCCATTGACCATCTCTCTTGTAACAAGATTAATTAGAATAATTTAGGTTAGTTAACTATTTTTTGTTATTTAAGTTGCATAAAATTTAGATCCATCTTTCTGGAAGAAAAAATAGGCAAAAACCATACAACAATTTTCCAACCCACTTTATTATTTATCAGCTTCTTTGTAATTTGTAATGAAAGTTGTTGGGCCATAATCCTTTTCCTTATTGGGCCAGACTTAATGGGCTCCTCCCTTGGATCATGTTATGCTAAGTCCTGGTTGGTCCGAATGGTTTGGGCCCAGTTACTTGATCATTTCATTGGGTTCTTTCGGTTGAATCCGGTTACTTGGGTCATTTCCATTATTTGGGCTTAGTCATTGAATTGGCCCATTATACAAATTGTCACTTAACCCAACTTTGACCAGTAATCATTATATCAAGTGACAGTTGACTATTGTGTCTGCCACTTTGCTGCATGGCATTAATGAGGATGGGACTCAGATGACCGGCGGTGGCAAACAGTGGTAGCAGGTGTGAAAGTAGTCTGCTTACTTTCGGCTGAAATGACCGGAAGTGAGGGAAAAAGGTGTCAGGAGATGGTGGGTGGCACGGTAAACCGGGAGTGGAGTATGCATGGGGCTAAGATCACATAAGAGGGTAAGTAACACACACATTTCATTATGATTCTTATTCTATCTCTCAGGCATTAGATAATATTTTTCTCTCCATTGTTGACCTTGTGATCGCTCAGATCGACTCTCACGCCGAGCTATCCCTCGACGGTCCAAAGCCGCCATGCTTTTGGTGTCGACTTGTTGAATCTGCAAGCGAGATATTGGACGCGTCTTTGGTGATCGGGACGTGGAGAAAGATCTTAAGCGTTAACATCGGGCGCCAGAAGGAGGGCCGAGTTCTAGTGTCCCGAGTATTTTTCAATCACGCATCGTGGTTTGTTTCTACGCCAATATTCATGGTGAAGAGTAGAACACCTACACTCGGCGGCGTACCGAGGGTCGCAGTGAATCGACACCACGAGTGTCACGCTAGGATCGCTTGGGGACCGCAATAAGTGTTCATGCTAAAGACAAATCGTCCAAACGATCCTCAAGATTTTCTATCGAAGGCAAGGGGCAAGGCTAAACGAGGTTAGTCTTCCCGATCGATAAAGTGTCCGCCACTATTTAAACGAGTAGAAGGCACTTCACCTAGAACTCGATACCGAGAGGACCAGATGAAAAGCTTCACGACCGCTAAGATGGCGGATGATGAGGCGATAGAGCTATGGAAGTACTCGTGAAGCAACGATGGTGATATAGCCGAGTAGATGGCTTGATGACAGAGTTGAGAGACGAAGAGCTCGCTTATAATCAAATCAAGAGCAAGGACACCAAAGTGGAAAGAACTTATTCATTCAGACGAGAGTCTCGAGGCCAAATCGAGAAAGAAGAAGATCCCAAGCCCTACTCCTCAAAGATCGAGGAGGGTACATCACCCCGCCGATTCTAAGGAGCAGGGGTCGGAGAGAACGAAGAGGTCGATCCGTAGATCGTACTCCAAAACCACAAAGAAAAGCCCTTGTTGTTGCACATTCTCGCCAAAGGTGCTCGGGCTCAAAGACGAAGCATATCTAGAGATCGACTCCCGAGAGTCTATCGAGGGTACACCACCCCCCTGTGGACACTCACATCGAAGAAGCCCTTCTAGAATCAAGGCTCTATTGTAAGAAACCTGGCCTACTCGTAGGAGGAAGGAGTCACCGAAAAAAGAAGCATCATCTCAACCGTAAGGTGTAGAGTATTTGGTCAAAGAGTTAAAAGAACTTCTAAGCAAATTGTAAATAAGTACAAAAACGAAGGATACTTCGAAAAAGAAGCATCCCCTTTTCCGCGGAGATTCTTAAAGAAAAGTCGACCCCACCAAGAAGTTGCCCCATATTGAGAATTATGATGGATCGGGGATCCTTATGACCACAACAAAGCGCTCAATCGATCGATGGATTATTATGACTTTAGCGATGCCGCTAAGTGTCATACTTTTTTTGTCACAACACTCAAAAAAGGATGCCCGAGCGGATGGATGGGACTTTGCCTCGATTCAATTTCATCTGGCGCATATGCAAGAAATTTCATGCTCGCTTCGGAGCAACAAAAAGAAGGGAAAACCAACCGTTCGCTGGCTCAGTTCGATAGCTTTTGAATGAGTCTTTGGGCCAATATGTGAAAAGATTCCGTGAAGCAGTCGGCCAAGTGACAGACCTGAATGATCTACAAGCCGTTGGACTGTTTTAGAATGGATTATATCTGGTCAAATCGGAGAAATTAGTGAAGAAGTTGATGTTTCATCACCCGAAGAGTCTCGCTGAGGCCTTTGACAAAGCTGAAAGTTATATCGTGGTGGAGGAAGCCATGGACAGCCTCAAACGTCCTGCTTCGGACCACCTTAAGGAGACAGATTGGGATAGAATCGATAGAGACCAGAGAAAGAATGAAGGTAATAAAGACCGCTATGAAGGCGGATCAAAAAGTATAACAATTGGAGATGCGGGTGGAGGACGTTCATCCGCTTCCAAATTTCAAAGAGTGAATAGAGACGTACATAAAGACTTTAACATGTATTGTATTATATCTGGATCAAATTAAGAATCAACCTATTTTCAACCACCTCGAGATAACATTAAGCCCGGAAAAGGAAATTCTCGTAAGTATTGTGGATTACCATCAAGCTTCGTCATGATACAAACGATCGTGCTAGTTTGAAAGACTTTATTGAAAGAAAGGTACAAGCGAGCTTTAATTCAAGATGTGGTCGCTGAACTAATCAACAAGCAGAACAGAGGGCCTGCTCTCGTAGCTCAACCAGGGCTCAAGAAGTATTGCCATTTCTAATAATACTGCAAGGCACGTGATAGATGTCATCACCGGGGTACTTCGCAAATTCGCTGGAAAGTTACCGGTTACTTGATTCTTGGCCATGTCAACTATGTACCTCCCAAGACCGACAGACCTTATTCGAGTACTGTAATCTCTTTTATCGATGAAGATTACCTTTCAAAGTCATCGAACCGCACGAGGGATCATTGGTGCCGATCGCGCATGTGGGTTCTTGTGGATATAAAAGATGATGATGGTAGATAATGGGTCTTCAGAGATATTCTCAGATGCCCACGCTAATCGAGGATGCACCTAGATGGGCGAAAGATGGAGATAGGACAGAGGCTCCTTTATATGGTTTTAGTAATGACCCTGGCCAAGGTGGTCGGAACCATTGAATCGCCAAATATCTTCGAACTACTTCAACAGTAGAAATTATTTGCAAATTTTATGTCATGCATGTAGATTCTCGCTTATAATGCTATTTTGGGAAGGCTCGCTTTAATTGCTTTGCAAGTCGCGACCTCTATTCCTCATTTCAAAATCAAATTTCCTACTACCATGGGGCTCATGACGTAAAGGGGAGACTTGGATCCGCCGTAAGATGTTATAGAAATGCCGTGATCACTTCGGAGTGGGAATATCGAAGCGTATGCACTACGGCGATAGAGATCGAACCTTCACACAGAGTAGTTCAACCATTGGTCATGCCATCCAAGAAACGGAGGAGATAGAGCTCATCCCGCAAGGAGAACAAGACGGTGAAAAATAGGTTCGGTCTCCTGGAATCTCTCCTGACGAACCTCACGGAGCTCCCCGCAATGCTATATTGATATTTTCGCATGGGAGCCTCAGGATATGCCAGGAGTAAGCAGGGATATCGCTGAGCATCGGTTGGAGGTGGACCCGTCAAAGAAGCCAGTCCGGCAGAAGAGGAGAATTTTCACACCAACGCCGGCCGAATAATCGATGAAGAGATTGCAAAACTGTTGGCAAACCGACTTCATCTTTCGAGATCGACTACCCACAATGGATGGCGAATGTGGTGTTGGTGCGTACAAAATGGTAAATGGCGAGTCCGCAGATCGACTACACCGATTTAAATAAGGTTTGTCCGGGATTTCTACCCTCTACCCCACATCGACCAACTCATCGACGCCACTTCGGGATATGCTTTGTTAAGTTTCATGGACGATTCTCCGGATATCATCAAATTTCCATGCAGAAGGAGGATATACCAAGACGGCGCTCATTACGCATCGCTCGGTAGATATGCCTATAAGAAAATGACTTTCTACCCCATCAATGCCGAGCCACATACCGTAGGATGATGAACCATGTCTTTAGATATCACCAAGGCAGAATGTGGAGGTGTACGTAGATTTATATGATTGTCAAAAGATGTTTGTGCATAAACATCCGGATGATTTAGAAGAATGCTTTCGAAAATTCACATCACAATTTGAGATTGAACCCCACTAAGTGCACCTTCTGGCCTAGGGGTCGCAAATTTCGGGTTATCTTGTCACCGAGAGAGAATCGAAGCCAATCCAGAGAAGATTCAAGCGATCCTCGAATATGAAGACTCCTCACTCATTTAAAGATGTTCAACGTCTGACCGGAAGAATTGCAGCTTTAAGGAGGTTCATGTCCAAGTCGGCGGAAAGATGTCTACCGTTCTTTGATACATTGAAAGGGCCGAAGAATGCAAAGACGTTTCAATGGACTTCGGAGTGTGAGGACGCCTTTCAGAGCATCAAGTCCTACTTATCTTCGGCGCCTTTGTTGGTGAAGCCCGCTCCTGCTGAACCCCTATATTTGTACTTAGCAGCTAGTTCGTTGGCAGTAGGAGCAGTTTTGGTGCGTGAAGTTGGGGGTAAGCAGCACCCGGTTTATTATGTAAGCCATGTCCTTCGGGATGCTGAAACAAGGTACCCGAACATTGAAAAGTTTGCTTTTGCTTTAATAACTGCTAGTCGAAAGCTTAGGCAATACTTCCAGGGTAGATTGGTAATAGTATATACAGATCAGCCTTTAAAGAAGATTATGGGCAAACCTGAGGTATCGGGGAGATTAGCTGCATGGACGATGGAGTTGTCACAATTTTTCATTGAATATCATCCCCGAACCGCCATCAAAGGGCAAGCCTTGGCTGATTTTGTTGTTGAATGCTCGCTTTTCTCGTCGATGAAGTTGTGGCGTGTCAAGGATCGGACAGAGCGCTTGCGCTTCTTCAAAGCAGGCGAGTTCGTGGACGCCAGATGCAGATGGGTCTTCTACCACGGACGCCAAGGAGCAGGATTATTCTGACGAGTCCGGAGGGATTCAAGGTACAGCAGGCCATCAGATTTTAGTTCAAAGCGACAAACAACGAAGCTGAGTATGAGGCGGTACTTGCAGGGTTACGACTGGCAAAGAGTCTTGAAGTGCAAAGAATAATCATCTTCAGTGATTCTCAGTTAGTCGTTAAGCAACTTTCTGGGGAATACGAAGCTCGAGGCCCAAAAATGATCAAATATCTAATGTAATCAAGGAACAACTTCAAAGATTTCCAATCCTACGAGTTTCAAGGGGTCGAGCGTAATAACAATTCAATTGCCGATGCACTCTCCAAATTAGCCACTACGGATGTTAACGTCTTTGATGGGTCGGTTTATTTAGAAACTTTGCAACATCCTAGTGTCCATTATGAATCCAGAATGTGCATCGATCGAACCAATCTACCGGGTCGACTCCATATATAGAGTATCCGCAGATGGCGCCTTACCTTCGGATCGGATGCTCGCCAAGAAAATCAAGTACAAAAGTGCTAATTTTGTTCTCGATTGATGGGGATCTGTTCAACGAGCTTTCATCATCTCCACTACTCAAATGCCCGACTCCATCCTCGTCTCAATATGCTCTTCTGGAAGTACATGAAGGTATCTGTGTGCGACTATACGGCGCTAAGTCATTAGCCTATAAAGTATTTCGACAAGGATACTATCGACCTACCATCTTCAAAGAAGCGATCAATACGCCAAAAAGTGCGAGAAGTGTCAACTCAATAAATCGATCCCACATCACCACCGTAAGAGCTATACTCGATCTTATCTCCTATACCCTTCACCGTCTGGGGTTGATATATCGGGTCCACTACCAAGGCAAAAGGTCAAGTTAGCTTTGTTATAGTTGCCATCGACTATATGACCAAGTGGGTAGAAGCAAAACCACTTAGGTTAATAACTAACAGAATGCTTGAAATTTTGAAAGAATCAAGAGTATTTCGCTTCGAGATTCCTAAGGTGGTAATATCGCATAATGGACGCCACCAGGATCGAAATTTGAAGCATTTTTGAAAGAACTCGATTCAAAGATGAAAAGACTTCAAAGGGCTCATCCACAATCGAATGGACAAGTTGAAGTGACCAATGTAACGCTCACCGAATGGGATCAAGCGCAGATTGACGAAGCCAAGGGGCGATGGCCGAGGAGCTACTTAGCGTGTTATGGGCTTATCGAACTACTCCGAGGACTACAACGGGGATTCACCTTTTAGATCGGCTATGGTAATCGATGCCTTAGTCCCAGCTTAAAATTGGATCTCCAAGTCTTCGTCACCAATTCAAGAGATCTACAATGAGGAAGGGCTTAAAGCCAACCTTGATTTGCTTGAGGAAGTAAGAGAAACAAATTTAATCAGTCAAGGCGTACTTATCAAATAAGAGTGGCCAAGCATTATAATAAGGGGTAAAGTTTCAAGGTTCAAGTAGGAGATTTTGTCCTCGAGAGAAGCCAAGCATCTACACCTCGTAATCTGGGAAAGTCGATGCCAAACCGGGAAGGACCGTATGAAATCACCGGGTGCCAAGCCGGAACTTATCGATTGAAAGCATTAGATGGGTCAACAATTAAGAATACTTGGCACGCTGGCAGGCTTAGAAAGTACTTTCAAGAGAAATGATGTCAATACACCGGAAGTCTCAGAAATATTTATGTCATCATCAATAAAAGTTCCCTTTTTCTCGAACAAATCTTGTCTTCATTCTTTGATCGATTCAACGGGTTAGGAGGTTCGGTGGACTCACCGCCATTCGATGGCGCCTTTTTTCAGCAGTGGTCCTTATGAGTTTGTCGCCCTTCGTGGTAGGCAAACGCCATTGGTGTTGGGAGGTTCGGTGGACTCACCGCCATTCGATGGCGATCTTTTTCGGTGGTGGTCCCATGAGTTTGTCGTGCCCTTCATGGTAGGCAAACGTTATTGGTGTTAGGAGGTTCGTGGACTCACGGGCCATTCGATGGCGACCTCTTTCGGCAGTGGTCACTTAGACCTTGTCGCCCTTCGTGGTAGGCAAGTGTCATCTTTAAGACGTTGTCGTGCCCTACGTGGTAGGCAATTGTCGACACTTAGACCTTGTCGCCCCTTCGGTAGGCAAGTGTCATCTTTAAGACGTTGTCGTGCCCCACGTGGTAGGCAATTGTCGACACTTAGACCTTGTCAGCCCTTCGGGTAGGCAAGTTGTCATCCTTTAGACTTTGTCGTGCCCTTCGTGGTAGGCAAATGTCATCTTTTGGTTTTGTTAGGCCTTCGGGGTAAACAAATTCTCGATGAAGCGAGATCCGTCTCACACTTTCAGAATTAATAAGTATCCCTTTACTTTATTACCTAAATTTTTTCTAAGTGTTGAGTTCGAGAAGCTTCATTCTTAAACTTCATCTTATCTCGTTATATGACATGTTTAGTTGTTACTTAATGCTTCTAGTTCAAATTTACGTTCAGTTTGCATCTCTTTTCACTTAAATAAATATCGAGTATCTTTCACTTAAATAAATATACCAAGTCATAAGGAATGAAGCCATTTTCATTAATATTTAATCTAATTACAATATTGATAATTTTTATAAATACTATAAATTAAAGATGTAAAAACAAAAACAGAACATCACCTTTCAGCGCCATCTTCATCGTCTTCAAGAATCGAGTAAGGATGGGTCCAAGTCATCAGCAGATGCCTTCTCCTCCTACCACGACTTCTAAGCAGAGCTCGAATTCTCGTAATATATTTTCATTATTTCCCGCTTGATTTCGTCTCGAGTTCCGTGATTTCTTCATATATTTGTTTGTGAAGGTCGTCGGTTAAAAAGGAGGCCCAAGGTCCCAAGAGCCTTGAGTTCTCGGATTTCTTCTTCGAGTTTGAGCCGCCTTCATTCATGTGATTTAGTCTCTCTTTGCCTCCAAATTTTATGGATGGTTTTGGTCGATCTTAGCATCGCCTTTAATTCCTCGATCTTCTCCATCCTTATCTCGCTTCCTCCAACCAAGTCAACATTCATTTTGACGATCTCCTCGTCTCGCGTGCTTTGGTCGACTTTTAGTTCTTCATCGAGGCCTTCACATCTCCCTCGCTTGCGCTAACTCTTTTTTTGAAGATCTTCATTCGTATGAAGAAGGCATTCACGCTGAGTCTTCTCTTTAGCCAAGGCCAGCAGACTTCAAAGAAGGCATTCTCCTTCCTCGTGGCCTCTTCCTCGATTCTAGGCTTCGAGGGACCTCGGACGAAGACGCCTCAACACAACATCGGCCTATGTGTTTCCAATATTATTTGATCGATTTTCGAGATATATAAGTATGAAGATAAATTCGTAAATAAAGAAGAGACTCATTTACCTTTCGCCAAGTAGCTCATGCCTTCACGAGTAGATCCCTCATTCGAATCGCTCTCTCGAACCGATGATCGCTTGGTTTCACGAACAAAGGTGTTGAATACTGGAAGGGAAAATGGGCATTGAATCGGGGCCACATTGTTGGGGAGGCCATGGCCCCTGATTGACTTCTAGTAGTTGGTTGTCTTGGAGGAGAAGGCGAGGTTCATCGCGAATCGTGAGGGGTCCACGGTATGGTTTCGGAGAGGGGATCGGGCAGAGTGCGTTCAGAGTCAAGAAGGTGCGTAAGATGAAACCAGGTGGTCATGTCTCGATGGATGTTTTCTTTTTCGGGATGGAGTGAGGATGACCTTGCTTGGTTCATCGTCAGCACGTGAATTTCGTGGATGTGGTCGGAGGAGTGACAAACCAAGAGGTGGGAACTCTGAGCTCTTCTACAAATCGGGGGTTATCTTGGTTCTTATTTTCTTTACACGGCGACCTTAGCCCGATCGTGCAAAGGAATATCAAGTAGGCTCCTCCTCACCGGGGTAGGTTCGTGAGGTCGGAGGATCGGGGTCGGTTGAGAAGGTTGTTTGGGGGATTGCTTCGGAAGTGTTTCAGGTCACTTTCGGGTTTGTTTCGGTCAGTGGATTTGGATTGTTTCATGGATCTTTTTCTTCTACGAGGTCCGAGGTTTTCTTCGGCATGTTGGGTTCGCTACTGAGGTTCGCTACCAAGGGAAGAAGTTGGTGGATCGGTGGTGGGGGGTTAACTCGAAGATTCTTCACGGATGCTCTTCACTTGCAGATCCGCATTCATCCTCGCTAAAAATCTTCCGTGTCTCTCACCTCCGGGGAGTCGGTTTGATCGTAGACACCGCAAAAACCATGTATCGTAACCTCAGATCACTTATATAACTCTCGTAAATTATGTTATAAAGTTATTCAAAACATACATTTGTGGTCGATATAGCAAGGCTTGTTTGGTCGGGTGTGAAACTCCATTCTTTTCGAGGAATCTTCTTCAAAAAGTCCGCCATCTCCTCACCCGCCCTTCTGATATGTCTCCAAAGTCGCCAGACCCCACGAGGTAGTCCACCGAAGAGAAGAGATCTCGGTCCCGTGATGAAAAACCACTTCTCATGCCAACCCTTGTTGGCCGGAAGGAGTATCCATCGTGGGTCTCTCTCGAACCCGGTGTTGGCCTCGGAGAGACCTTTGCTCAACATTTTGAAGCCTCGCTCTCGAGACCTACCAAAGCAGAAAAGAGGGTGAAGAAGATGTCGACGTGCAGGGAGCAATCCCTAGTTCACGGCGTAAGGCAATAAATGCCGTGGATGTGGATGTAGAGTTGGGCACTAATCGGGCGAAGCCCACTCCTATGAACCCTGTGGAGGTGATAATAAAAACATGGAGAGGTAAAGCGAACCCCTTTTCCAGAAAGTGACAGGCATGGCGACCCAACCGTCCGGTCACGGGTACATACGCTTCTTCGTGAGCAGGGCCCTTATGGCGCATATATATCGTGAATCGATAACGAGTCCCGAGCATGCATATCTCGGGATTCCGCGATCGAAGACCGGATGTTGGCATGGGGAATTGCTCCCCATCCCTTGAAGAAATCGAGAGGCGAAGAGATCGGAGAAGGATTTCCCCATGGTTGTTGATTGGGGTTGGAACTCAAACCTCTCGGTTAGGGTTTGGGTCAGGAGAAACGATACCGATAGGAGTCGCACGAAGGGAGAGTTTTCGCCGAGGTTACGGCCACCATTGTTAAGATTTTGTGAAGCAGAAAGAAGTTTGCGCAGAGGAGGAGAAAGCTCAAAGGTTCAAATTTCAAATTAGCAGTAAAAAACCGCTGAATTGGTAAAGTTTACCTTTTATACCGACAAATATACTCAGAATTGAGGGCGCACATTTAATTCACTACAATGATAATGAATGGGAAGAGGTTTCATCTGCTTTTAGACCCAAATATCTTCACCTATGTGGGCTTCAAGGCTCATCGGGCTTCCCACTTATATTCCTGATATCAATTTGATCGATTTTGATGGGCTTTGGTGAGTTTCACTTTGGATCTCTTATGACTTATCATAGTTTGTTATGTCCTGGGCCTATACCGTTTTATAGTCTTTCATTAAACACCCTGTTTAATATAAGACTAGGGGTAATGTGTTGGGCCATAATCCTTTTCCTTATCGGGCGAGACTTAACGGGCCCTCCTCGATCATGTTATGCTAAGTCCTGGTTGGTCCGAATGGTTTGGGGCTAGTTATTTGATCATTTCATCGGGTTCTTTCGGTTGAATCCAAGTTATTTGGGTCATTTCCATTATTTGGGCGTAGTCATTGAATCGACCCATTATACAAATTGTCACTTAACCCAACTTCGACCAAGAATCATTATATCAAGTGACACTTGACTATTGTGTTCCGCCACTTTCTTCGCATGGCATTAATGAGAATGGGACTCGGATGATAATGGCGGTGTAAAAAACAAAGTGGTAGCAGTGAAAAAGTAGTCTCGCTTACTTTCTACCGAAATGACCCAAGAAGTGAGGGAAAATGTGTCGAGAGATGGTGGGTGGCACAAGAACCGGAGTGGAGTATGCATGGGGCTAAGATCACATAAGAGAGTAAGTAACACACATTTCATTATGATTCGATTCTATCTCTCGCATTAGATAATATTTTCTCCATTGTTGACCTTGTGATCGCTTCAGATCGACTCTCACGGAGCTATCCCTCGGTCGGGGAATCAGTCAAGCTTTTGGTGTTAACTTATTAAACTGTGCAAGATATTGGACGCGTCTTAATGATTAGAACGTGAAAAAAGATCTTAGAGTTAACAAAAGTGTTGTCCTGCTTGCTCTCCAGCATTCCACCAAATCCGCTACTTATTCCAAATTTCAGCCGCTTCCATATTTTTTATTTTTTTTTCCTCTTTCCTTCTTCTTTAAACGTGTTCCATGATTATTCTCGTACGTTTAAAAAAAAATATATTATTAACAACTTTTGCTTCTATCAATCTGTCATGCATTTTTAACACTATTTTTCATTGTGAATTATAAGGTTATTACTAAATTTTAAAAGTCAAATTTACCACTTTCGAACTTCAAATTAATTTGATCCATTGACCATTACCAAATAATAAATTTTATAACTACTTGTACTTTTTAAATTATATACAATATTTCTTATTATATTAATTTTGAGTTTAAAAATATCTCAAGTTAATTTTGAAAAATAAATAATAATGTTATATTTTAAAACGGAGTAAGTATTTTACTTCTTCCAATTAATTTATAAAAGGCAAGAGTTAGTATTTCATAATTTATAGTATTTGTTTGATAGTTTATAGCATTCAGTATTGTTTAGCTGATTTATTTTAAGTATTTCTTTATTGTGTTTGTAAATACATTTTGTGATTTAATAACTTCAAAATATATTTACTCGTCAAATCACCAAACAAGTAACTTAAAACTTGCAAAGTGTGCAAACAATCAAAAAACTTGACGGTCAGGACCGTCAGGGATAGTTACGTTTCGGTATGAGAATAAGTACAAACACCTAAAACGTCAATAATAGAAGATGCTAATGAAGATGAAAACAACGATGATGTTATTGAAGGAGATGATAATATTGAAGAAGATGATGATAGTTACTATGATGTGGATAGTGCAGATGATGCGAATTACGCTTAAAATCCAATTTATTGCCTTCGTTGCAATCATTCACCTGCTGAATCTTATTTCAACGTTTTCTGCAACGATAATATAAATTTGTGGTTTACAATTGAGGGCCAACGACCCAAGAAGAATTATTATATACAGGTTATCGGACGTACTGAAAAGGATTAGTCCAGAGTTAGTGGTTTACAAGAATAGATACTATATACATGTGAAATTCGTTTCTTAAAATCTTATGCATGTAGTTACAGAATCAACAAGAAGTTTATTTTAAGACTATTTTTTATTTTGTCTCTTTTCTTCTTTGTAATGAAAACCACAAACATATAGTTTATTTTAGAATGGCCCAGATCAAACACATAATTTGTTAATTTAAAAGATACTATCACTAGTTCACCACCCAATTTTGATTTCAGACAGTCTGAAATAAACAATTTATATAATGTAATTGCATAACTAAAAATTGTAATTATAAATATTTATATGGAATAGTTCATCCAAAACAAAAATCTATTATATAAATCCAATTACTCAGCATCCCTCTATTATCACTTTACCTAACCTTTGGGAATGGCTACTTTTCTTGTGACATTTACTACACAAATAAAAGCGTCCACAAGTACTTCAATGAAAAGTACCCCATCATAATAAAATGTGAGAAATGATATTTCAACATATAATTTTGATACCAGTCCTACTATCTTGAGAGAAAAACATATAAAAATATCAAAATTACATGTGAAAATATATAGTGTTTCTCTAATATGTCTAGATAGATTTAACAAAAAAAAATTATCTAGATAGTAGTAGTATATAAGTACACCACTATACCACTAGTCCATCACCACAAATCGTATTACAAGATATTTCTCACACACGTACAAATCATATTACAAGATAATATGGCATCCCCTCTCCAAACTAATATGCTTCATCCTCAAGGGAAATTTCCTGGATGCAACTGGAAATGGACGCTTTTGAAAAGATCACCGCGCTTTTCTTTGCATCCAATTACTGCCGAGTCTCGAGTTCCCGTAGTTTGTTCAGCTGTTGGTCATGACACACTGTTCTCAAGAAAGTCTCAGTTGACACAAAGACTAAATGAAAACGAAGATAATTTGTTTAATACTGGAAAAATTGGAAGGTTTGGTGGAAAGTTCGTTCCCGAAACCCTAGTAGCTTGTTTGAGCATGCTTGAAGCTGAATTTAAATTAATGCTACACGACATTGACTTTCAGGTTTGCTAATTATTATTTTTTATTTTTTCTTCCTTCTAAGCATTTTTTTTAGTGTATTGACTTATGTAGCTAAGAATATATATTTAATCTGAATCCACATTCGACATAAAATCAGTCGACATATAAATTATTTTTCTTTTTTTAATCCTTTATTTTTATTTTTATTTTTGGGTTTTGACTTGCAGTCGGAATTTGCCACCGCGCTTAGTGACTACGTAGGGCGCGAAACTCCTCTATACTTTGCGCAAAGGCTCACAAATCACTACAAGAACAGTAGACGAGAAGGGCCTGAGATTTATTTAAAGAGAGAAGATCTAAACCATGGTGGATCTCACAAGTTGAATAATGCCATTGCACAAGCCATGCTGGCCAAACGCATGGGCAGGAATAGTATAGTAACGGCCACGGGCGCCGGCCAGCATGGCATCGCGACAGCTGCCGCCTGTGCTAAACTTTCTTTGGACTGTACTATTATCATGGGTAGCTCGGATATTGAGAGACAATCATCTAATGTGGTTTTAATGAAGTTGCTTGGTGCTAAGGTAAATATATATAATTGTGTTTCCTATATATTCTTACACGTTTACTCCTCCATATGGAAAAATGGGATTTGAATTCACCGAAGTTAGAATTGTCAAACCGTATCATGTCAAAGACTACAAGAAAATATTGCATCTTGAAATCACATAATTACAGTAATTCTATCCTATGCAATATTTTCTTATAACCGACTGAGATGTTGTATAAATGCATTATTTATCTATAACTCACAGATGTTATATGAGTAATATTTTTCTATATATAACTAACAAATGCTATATGGATGCAACATATTCCTATAACTAAAAGATCGATTCATTATGAATGCAAGATTTTCTTGTAACTAACATATGCTATACGGATGCAATAGTTTCCTATAAGCGACATATATATGCAATATTCTCCTATAACATAATATGGGCATGCGCTCGTGTAGGTCAAGTCTATAAACGGAAGTTTCAAAGATGCAACCTCAGAAGCAATCCGGTAATGGATTGGAAACTTAGAAACCAGCTACTACTTATCCGGGAGTGCCGTCGGGCCTCACCCTTGCGCTAGCATAGTTCGCGAATTCCAGTCCGTAATCGGAAAGGAAACAAGGAGACAAGGAATGGAGAAATGGGGTGGCAATCCAGATGTATTAGTTGCTTGTGTAGGGACTGGCTCTAATGCATTGGGATTGTTTCATGAATTTGTAAGAGATGAAGATGTAAGGTTAATTGGAGTGGAAGCTGCTGGTCTTGGCCCAAACAGTGGAAAACACTCGGCAACTTTAACTAATGGAGAGGTGGGTGTTTATCATGGAGCCATGAGTTATTTGATGCAAGATGAGGAAGGGCAGATAATTAAGCCTCATTCAATTGCTGTGGGGTGGGTAATCATTTATATTTTTACTCTTTTATAGAAATTTAGAGCTTTGGTCCTTTATATTATTGTTTTTTGTTATTTTAAATGTAAATTCAGTTGCAAACTTTTAGAGCGCACCGGTCCTTTACGTTGCCAATCTTTTTAGTGCCAAAATCAAAAGAAAAAATACTTGATAACTAGGGGGAAAAAACTATCTAGTTTATCTAGACAAAATATTGATGGATTCTACAGTACAACATATTACGTAAACTAGACATTTTTGTTTAGTTACAATCACCAAAAATAAATTTAAATTTGTGGTTAAAGTGTTAGAAACACAGACAGGGGGATAGAGATAC
Organism: Panax quinquefolius; assembly: GCA_020205615.1. Taxonomy (NCBI): domain Eukaryota; kingdom Viridiplantae; phylum Streptophyta; class Magnoliopsida; order Apiales; family Araliaceae; genus Panax; species Panax quinquefolius. Next base: position 16,042,914 of record CM035167.1, read on the forward strand.
TAATTTGTAAAACTGCACTGCAGGTTGGAGTACCCAGGAGTCAGCCCAGAGTTAAGTTTTCTCAAAGATGTTGGGAGGGCGGAGTTTTATACAGTCACAGACCAAGAAGCCATAGAAGGTTAACAATGGGTCAAAGTATAAAATTAAAGTTTGAGACACAATTTTACGGATCCGGATTCTTATGAAGTTAATTTAATGATAAGTTGGAAGATCAATCACGATAAGTTTTTGTAGGGGTCAAAATTTTTAAACCAAGATGAATTGATGGAAGAATTAAATAGAATTGATAGAACGAAATTGGTTGAGTTGGAGATCACCTCCCGAGTTAATGTTTTAGCGCAATTATCAACAGACTGCTGCCGCCCCGCCCCGCCCCCTCCCTCCCCTCCCCTCCTAGTTCCGTCCACACCGTCGACCAATCCCTATCGGCGTTAACTCCATGATAGAGAGATCACCTCTCGACTTCCAATTTTACATGACCTTTAAAATTTTAGAATTCATATAATTAAGATTAGGGGATTAATTGTGGTACGTCATTTGTTGCCTGCCCTAATTTAAGCATTTCATTTGTTGCCCTAATTTTTTGCAGCATACAAGCTGCTATGCCGATTAGAAGGGATAATTCCAGCTCTTGAGGCCTCTCATGCTTTGGCATTTCTAGACAAACTCTGCCCTACATTACCTGATGGCGCAAAGATTGTGGTCAGTTGTAGTGGACGGGGAAATAAAGATGCTGACATAGTCTTCAAACGTTTATTATAAATAAATAAATAAGGACTTAATGGGACAAGAAATGTCTTCCCATCTAGTCCTAGTCCTAGGTATGCAAAAATTCAACATTTAATTAATAATTCTTGTATGAATATGTTAGAATTTTAGGTAGAAACTAACACATAAATAATACTTACATATGAATCGGTAAGTATCCACGAAGCAGAAGCGGTTGAACCAAATATCAAAATCTATGTCTGACACCACCACTAACACAAATTACTACGATCCTTTGTACTTGTCGTCAATATATAGTTGTTACAAGCAATCAATGCGAGCGAACTAATTAAGTGTTCACACCAAGTACACCCAAGCCTATATATTGATGGAAACTTAGAAATATTAGAGATCGACAGTATTTAGAGAGAAATTGTATAAAAAAAAATAATAAGTTATTTTTCTTTAGCCCTACACACAGTAAACTTCAGTATTTATCTCATATGGAGTCCTAACCATATCAAGTATTATTTAAAATACTTCCAAATGATATGGGACTCTTACAATCCTAGTTGGGTTATCCAATATCCATACCCAAGTGGATGTTCATGATCCACGGGTCCGACCTGGATCAATTACTAACTGAATATGTATAGTACGTATAAATTGTTATGTAACCATCATATGAACTAGTATATGTCAAAAATAGCTGATCGATCAGAAGAAGAAAAAAAAATCACAATTTCAGCTCAAATTATACTCTTTTTTCTGCTTCAAATTGATCATTCAATTATGAATTGTCTTGCCTATAACGGATCTGGTTATCATGAAATTAATTTCATGATAAGTTGGTCAATTGACTAATACAGTGCTGACACGCAAAAAAAGAGATCACCTCCCGTCTGCGTATCGACACTTTATTAATTAATTGACCAAAATTAACTTCATACTGACCACTCCCGCCCATAACATTACTTCCACACAAAAAGAGTCTCATATACAACCAATTTCTCTTTCTATGATTTCTTCTTCTAAGATGTGGTTGCATGTATTTTCATTTGCGAGTACCATGGTTGCTAATAAAAGTGGCTCCGATATGAAGTGATATTATTATATTAATTACTTTTTATTCATTTATTTTGAATTTAATTTGTTTGTTTTATTTTATTATTTGTCATGTAATTAGTACTATGAGTTGACATTCATGCCCCTTTAAAAAGACTGCTTTCCGCGTGACCAAAAATTAAATTCAAATCAACGTAAGGTGTTAATTGAATACTTAAATTGATCATTTCAAGAATTAAATTGTAATTTTTGTTATTTAAAGAGTCAAATTAAAATTAAGTGTCAATTTAGAGAGACGCTTTTAATAGACAATTAATACTATATCTAATGTTATATAATTATTTTATTAATTCTTGTACACAACTCAAAATGTAATATATTTCGGTCAAAATTTTTAATTCAAAGGGTTAATTTTCAAAACTTTTATTACAGACTTAACTAGGCAATTTTGTTTTTTAGCCTGATAGATGGGATAAAATTATTTGGTACTAATTTAAAACTACTAGGAATGATTTTATCGTATAATTAGTTTGCTATTTAATCTTATATACTATTTGTTATCATTTATTAGGCCAATTGATACCTTACAAAGTGGGATTATATATCATACTTTTTTTATATATAAAAAATATTATAATTCGTCATCAAATAACCTTAGAAATGACAAAATATAATCTATAAAATTATAGAATTAAATAACAAACTAATCAAAAATAAAATAATTCGTAATAATAATAAATTATTACAAAAAATAAATAAATTATCCCACCTATCAACTTTACAAATTTGCACAGCTTGGTTACGCCAACCCCACCCGGTTGTAATGGAAATTAATGGTACCAAAAAAAGAGTTGACAAATTCCTAAAAAATTTGAGATTGTGGACGGGGGAGGTAACATCACATTTTTCTTGTTACGTCACCAATACGTTGATGGTTGTAAATCATTTGGAGTTGTCTATTGTGCAATTAAAGCTAATTAGTTTTCATCGTCTAATAGTGTAAATGAAACGAGTCGAGCCGAGTATTAAGTTGTTCAGATTTGATTCATAAAAATTATCGAGTATAAAATAAGATTTGATTGAGACTCATTTAGCTACCGAGTCGATCACGATCTCTAATTGAGCCAGAGCAATTTGAATTTTTCGAACGAATATGATCCGAGTATCAATATAAAATTTCAATTTGAGGAGGTTCGACTATAATTTATCGAACTTTAAAATTTGCTCATATTTGAATCATTTATATTTCGAATCAAGCTCGAATCGAACTTTTAATCAAACGAGTACGAATCGAACCTGAATTGTTTGCTTAATTTATAATCTTATCCTCGTGTATCTCGAGTTTTTTGTCATTGTATAGCTTGCTTTTCGATTGACAATCTTTTTTGCAACAAAATCCGATTATTTTTATAATGCTACAATTTAACAAGTATCTTTTTTTTTTTGTAAAAATGCAATGATATAATATATTTAGATTTTGTTGAATCTTGAGTTATTTGTTATTGTTATCCATAATCCTAGGGGGACCGGAAACTTTCGATCGGTCTAGCAATCGGTCCAAAAATTCTTCTTCTTTTTGACTCTGACTCTTAAAAAATATATAGTATTTATTCTAATTAAATTTTTTATAAAATTTAGTGATTTAAATATAATTTGGATACATATAAAAAAGTTTTATACACATTGAACTCACTCGTATATGATGAAATATCAACTAACTAGCAACAGTCCCGTGCCTCGGCACTATGGATGACGAGGCACGATGGATGATGAGATTTATTCCAAACTTTTGACCATGATTCTATTAATTTATTAGAATCCAAATTCAAAATCATTTAAACTGTTGATATATAACATCATATATTATATACAAATAAACTTATATCTCAAACTTTGAATGGATATTATATAGACTAGCTGGATCCATTCTATTCTTCCTTGGATCCAAATTCTAGATATATAAACTGTTAATGTAACATCATATCATATACAAATAAACTTATATATGTTGAATGGTATAAGGTAGTAGTATCTTGCCCCATCACAACTGCTTAAAGATAACACTGGGAACTGATTATTTCCACAAAAACAGAATTTAATGCAGGCAGGCAGGTTAACTAGGAGCCATCCAAATATGCATCATCTTCTTTCCACTGCATTCTTATTTAGACAAATTGGGCAGTAGTAGAGAAGTGCTAGATCCAAGAAAATATAACTTACACACCCAGGCATACAGATAGAAACTAAATAAATATAAACCATGCACCAATTTACACAATTTGAGTAACAATTGGTTCAATTTTATTGAATCCCAAATTTCACCAAAATCACAAGTATCAGGTGGTACCTTTACAATCCATCCAAGTTTAACCCTTCCTAGAGAAGGACGAGAAAAGAAGCAGGCGCCATCAGTGCCTTCCCTTACAACAGAAGGCTCTACTAGTACAACAGCTTGAAGAAAACTGACAACGCCATCTCAAGCTGGTTCATAGTTGAACTATTGTCCGTCGCATCCCCTGCAAAAATATTAAAAGACCACGGCAACAATATTGGAGACTCAACTGACAATTGTTAGATTCAATACTTAGCACTCAGAATTTAAGAAATACCCTTACCATGACAAGATGCGCATTAGTAGCAATATTAAGAAATGTTTCAGAAATCCATAATTTTGATAGCGAAAGACAATAGGAAACACCATACTTGTATTACTTTTTATTTCTGATAATTGTATCAAATGATACTTGTAGGAAAACACCCCCATTTGAAACTAAATAACTTGCGACCAAATTAAGCTTAGATCACCAAATTTGTAAAATATAAAAGAAAACCTTACTAAACAAAATTACTTCCACATAAGATTTAATGGTGTAACCTTAAACTGGTACAAACTGAACTATACATGGTTCTGGTATCACACCAAGGAGATGCCAGCTTAAAACTAATATAAAAAACAAAAACAAAAAATTAGAGCAGAATAATAACATGAAGAAACTCAAATTAAGTTATGGAATGCCTAAAAGCCGATCTTAATAAGCTAGCTCCGCAGCCGTTTTCTTTGACTACCCTCTTCTGTATATCCCTGCAAATCACAAAAGAATAATGAAACTGAAAAGTGAAAACCTTACATAATCACCCTGCAACCAGAAAAAGCTTAACACTACACACACAAAATTAAATGACAGGCTTCGAATATGAAAGTGCAATTGAACCAATACTGAATACCCATTGGAAGACATACTTTTAACTGAACACAAAAACAGTTGCTTAAAATCACAGCATGTTCTACATCTTATATAAATTACATTATAATACTAGTACAAACAAATTATGTATTTAATTTGCCAGTTTCTACTTTCTACCGTCATGCCAATAAATTGTTTCCTGTCTTTGATAAAACCTTCCAATATGATATGAGCACTTAACATGATGCAATCCTACATTCAAGTATTTAAGATGTAAATTAATCAAAGGGCAAACTAAATCATATTTTATTCATATTCACATACCAACTTTCCCTTCACTGTTTGGAGGCTGATCTGGAGATAAGATCTAAAACTCTCTCCAAAAGTGGGATAATTTGAATAGAAGAAAAAGACTCATAAATTAAACTAAATAATACCCATTTTTTTCCAAACATGCTTATGGCCATGGTAATTAAACCCGGACCGTACCGCCAGTTCAACCGGTAAAACCCAGAACCGATCGGCTCTCGGTTCAAACAAAAAAACCGTTTTTTGTCAAAAACCGGTAAAAACCGGCGACCCGGCGGTTGGGCCGGTCAACCCAGTGACCCGGTAACCGGTTTCCTACCTCACCTTTTTTTTTTTGCTAAGCCTTTGAATTTGATTAAATAAATGTATCATTGACTGACTTTTGAGTTATGATCATGATTTAATATCTTTCTTTTTATATAGATTTAGTATTTATTTGAATTGTATAAAGTAATCATTGTACAAATAAATTTAGTTTTTTTTTTACCTAATTTGATTGAATGTATCCTACAAATGTTTATTATTTGTGTTTAATTTTATTACTCTCTGAGTCTTGCGTTTTGAGTTATTATCATGATTTAATATTTTTTTTTTAAATAAATTTAGTATTTATTTGAATTGTATAAAGTAAACATTGTACAAATAGGTTTAATTTTTTTTGGTAGATAAATTGATTAATTTTACATATTTACTAAATATTATATATAATATATAATAATAATTAATATATTTAATTATTTATTACATATTAATGACGTCACTGGGTCAAAAAGGTCCGACCACGGTTGGAACCCATCCACCCAGTAACTTTTTCGGTTTGATGATCGGTCCAGATTCCAAACAATATGACATAGGAAAGAAGGCACTTTCTCTACTCTCTCTAGTAGTCAAAGCAACTTTCTCTGCCAATAACAGTGCTAGTGATTTTTAAATCAGTTTAAAATTGAAGGCCAATATGAGGACAAAATGCCAGCTAGCGATGAAAGAAAATCCATGTACACTAAAACTCGAAATTAAAATGAATTTACTCCCTCCGTCCCATTCTATTTGTCTTCATTGAATTTTTATGGTCAAATTGACCGTTTAGAAATAATAAATCATATTATCTTTCCAAAAAATAGGAAAGACACTACGATCATAATAAAGTTCATAGAACTTACTATTAAAGTTTAGGTTTGTGATTGCAAAAATTTAAATACATTTGCGTAATTATTAAACTTAAAAATGGTCAATTTTACCATAAAAAGTCAATTAGGACAAGTAAAATGGGGACAGAGGGAGCAAGTAATATTGGGAAATAGATAGTGGTGCGCAGTCTTAACTTTAGAAGTACTACTAAGTGGATATCTCAGTATATTTTGATTAATGCATTACCATATACGTCAAATTAAAATGCCTTGCATAAACAAACAATATTGCACAAGTAGATGACACTAAAAATGAACCTAAAACATCAAAACAGGAAGATAAAACATCAAAAACATAGCTTCATAACAGGGAAGAAATATTACATACCGTTTCACTTTTGCTAAAATCTTCAGAAGAAACCACATTTGACTCGGACCTGCATTTAGCATGCACAATAGGACCTAACTGAGACCTATCCATGCTTGCTGTTGATCCGGTTGGTGCATTCATATAAACAGCACCCTTGTACATCCATTCTTCAGTCTCATCGCTGTAAAAATCATCAAAAGGTTCTCCACAGAGTGCACAAACATTCTGATCCTCGTCTGCAGGAACAGCCATTTCTTCATCACCCTTCTTCTCAGTAACATTCTCAGTGGGTAAAAACCCAGGAACAGCATCAACTCCCAATGCCTCCGCATCACTGAGCCACATGTTTACACTAACAAACCATTTACGAGAAGGCTTCTGTTTATGGTTTTTTGATATCCGATTCTTGGTTACATGCCAATCCATATGACTACTGTGCTCCTCTTGGCATTTGAATCGAAGGCCACACGTTGTGCATTGTCTGGGGAGACAAGTGTACAGAGCAGTTATTGCAGACTCATAACGCACCTTCAGAAGGTCAGAATTAAACTCCAGTCCCACATGATCCTAGACATCATCATTTAGATAAGAACATACGGAAACCCTATAGGAAAATCTACTCTTTAAGAAGCCATAATATAATGGAGATTATTAAAATATACCTGAATGGGAGCCTGATTTGTCAATGAGATCAAACCTTGGGCCATCAGAGAACTAAACAAACCCGAAAACGCACCCCCAGCTGGAGGGTGGGAGGCAATGAAACTAGGATTTTCAGATGTGGGTATCATTTGCGATGAGGCAGGACGGGGCCCTAAAGGTAGAGGCAGCAAGGCTCTGCCTGGTAAATGCATAGATGTATTTGGGATTTTGAGGATTGGCGGGGATGACTGCATACCAGGGGTTGGGTTCAGGAAAACAGTACTTACAAAGGGCCCATGACTTTGAGGGATATATCCATGATTCAAGTGGGATAGACCTAAATGGGATGGGGTCGAAATTGCAGCAGGTGGAACCAAATTTGGCTGAACCTCCTGATGCATTATCAATGGTGGTTGCAACACAGCATTATGTGCTTGGTTTTGCTGATTTAATGAAATTGGTACAGCCTGCTGATGGTGAAACTGAGGCAGCTGGTTGGTCGCTGCTTTGTGTTCTGCACTATCCAGTTGCTGCTGACCCAGAAATGACTTATTCAGGCCTTGGTCAATATTGGCTTTAGTAGCATTCATTGAACCAAAATGACTCCAAATCTGTTTCTGCAAAGGAAGAGTAGCTAGTGAAGGAAGTAGGTAAGGTTTTTGCGTTTTTCCATGAGGCCAACCTCCTGTTGATGCTGTTACTGAAGCTGAGGAAACCTCAGCATTTAAAGGCTCGAAAGTTGAAGAACTCATTTTTAATGCAAAGGTTGAAGAACCACGTTGTACACCGACACCCGGAAAGTCATTAATAATAGGAGGCTTTTGTTCACCACCTGATGCAAAAAAGGGCAATTGGAAATTCCTTCCCCCTTGTTTGGAATTATAATTTTTTTGGGAAAACTGAGGGAGATTCTGTGGGAAGTTCCAGGATTCTAGAGGATTATGAGAACCAGGAAAATGTGATTCCTCGTTGCGAAGTTTGAAAATCTTATTGATCAATCCACGGCCAGACTGCACAAAATTAATTGACACTCAGAAATGCAAGGAGAAAAAATGGAAGTTGGAAATTGGACAACGCATTCTATTTGTAAAATTAATGAACATTCCAATTCTTTTCAAAGCTCTACTGCATTAAGACGAAAATATGTACAAGTAAAACTTGATAAATATAATCCAAAGATTTTTTGTCACCTACTGTGTTACTCGGACTCGGGTGCGAGTGTCGGATTTGGGTACGAATCTTAAGTGTCGGACACGTGAATTCAAAAAATAGAGGATACGCGGATATGAATCCAAATTTAGACACGGGTGCGGGGATACGGTATTGTTATGATTTTTTATGATGTCCAAATTCATATAGACATGCATTTATCATGAACCTTTAAGGGTTGAAGTACAAAATTATAAAAAAACATGGGCAAAACTGAAACTACTGAAACTTTAGGGGCTAAAATGGAAGAAAACAAAACTACAGGGACTGTTAAGTAATTTTTCAGGGGCTATTTTAAACTTTTAGAAAACTTGGGGGACTAAATAAAAAAACTATAAAACCTATGGGGTACCTAACTGTAATTTTCCAGGGATATTTATTTTCAGATCTGATCTCAAATCTCAAATACTCAGAAGCTCGTTCATACTCAGAAGCTCGAAGAAAGAAAAAAGCCACAGTCGAGAAGAAAGAAAAAAGCCACAGTCGATTCTTCTTCTTTCTCTTTCAGTCGATTCTGATTCGTCTTCTTCTTCTTCTTGTCGATTCTTCTTCTTCTTTTTCTTCTTCTTCTTATTCTTCTTTCTGTTTCAGTCGATTCTGATTCTTCTTCTTCTCCATCGCCATGCAAGCTGATTGTTATTTCGTATCCGGATTGAAAGTGCCACACCCGACACAAATCCCACACCCGTGTCGGATCGTATCGAGACGGGTACTCCATCAGAAGTAGGCGAGTCCGAGAAACACAGGTCACCTATATAGATTTGCCTCCAATAGCAAAAAAATAAACAATTGAAACAAAAACAATACAACTAAATCATTTATCTGAATAGACTACAGATAACAATATATTGACAGCAAAATGGGATGCAATAGTTGGAAATAATCAATTAGAAACAAACTTCAGAAATTTTTCAATATTCAAAAGCTCCGGTCTAGTTAAAAATGCAACCACCAACATTTGTAAAATACTCGAGACCAATAAACAGGTGGACCTACAAAGGAAATATGAGACTTGTATGCAACAATATCATCAGAATTCCTCAATCATCTACTCAATAACAAGAAAATACACGGAATGCAAGTAAACAAAGTAGAATAAACATACACCAATAGAGGGAACAGGATCTTCACCAATGGATGCACCATTGCTTGCAGAAAGTTGAGCCCGACCAGCCCAACTGCTTCTCCTGAAGTCATTCTCCAAAGGAAACAAGTTGTGGGTTTCAAAGCCAGGTCTCGTAGTAAAGCTTCCTGAGGATAGAGTAGATGAGGGTAACAAATTTGTATTCAAGCTGCCGCTAGCTAATGTTGGACTCATATATTCCCAATCAAACTCCTCTTCTTCTGTATTCTGCCATGTCCGCACACCCACCTTGTTATCAGTGCCATTTATATCCATGTATCCAACCTTTGGAGACTTCTGGTACATTGTTTTTTCCCTTTGGTCGGTCCCATAAGCGTCAATCAGAGCTCTGGGTCTTTGAAGCTCCGCATCATTACTGTAACTGTATGCATCACGAATATCATATTTCTGACGGGTATCGTTAGACCAGTGACCTCTCTTCCATTCATTTGCCTCCTCATCTCTGCCCATCACTCCGCCAAGTCCATAACCAAATCCAAGATGAGATTGCGAGGCACTTTCAACAACCCTATTTGAAGAATCAAATTCATTGTCTGAAGGTGGTAACCTCACATGTCCAATGCTAAAAGATGAAGAGTACTTTGCAATCCTATTAGCCGAAGAAGGAAGCAGTTTCTCTGCATCAACAACAGAAGATGTGTAAGCTGCATGATCAGTTGAGCTCAACCTTTTAGCTCCGAGTGTAGGTATTATCTCTGCATTATCAAAATCATATCCAACAGCATGCTTTCCATGTATCTTCAAAGATGAAGTTCCTCGTGAATGTTGGATGTTCTGCCAGGATACAAATGATTTAACAATTGAATATTTTTTTGTACATGTACAACACATTCGTTCAGAAAACGGTGCTTACAATTATAAATATACAAATCCTTCTAGTAGGGTCAGTCAGCATGACAAACAAATAGATAGCTGGCTGAAGCATTTGTTGAAGAGAGAATAAATTAAAGACAGCATATCAAGAAAATTCAGACAACTAGGTAGCTAGAAATAACAGATAGTCCGCCATTTAAAGAAGAAAAAATCAATGTTTAAAGTGTAAACATAAATGCAAAATATATATAGAGAGAGAGTGGTCCCACTTGTTTTCCTTTTATTTACAAAAATGCAACCCGCGGCCCCACTTGTTTTTTAAAAGAATCTCCAAAACGACGTAGTTTTAATAAAGATATGTTATTTAAAAAGTATGTTTTAGATCCATCCTCAATATAAATAACATAAAAACATATATAATTGAAAAAACATCATTTGGAAGTGGCAGCGTTACTTAAAACCAAGCACCACAAACCAAAAGGCAAATCTGTTAGGATTTATGCTTTTGAATTCAGTTTCTTGCTTAGCTTTGCAGTTGTTGACCAGATATATAAGTTAATAATTGTACTCTTCCTTTCGGTTAAAATAGTCATCTACCTTAGGAACATACTTCCACACCTTAGGAACATACTTCTGCACAATGTTCAATGTCAGTTATTTTCTTCAACCTTTTTTCCATTAACGATTAAACATTCACAATTTGGTGTCAGTTAGATATATGAACTCATCATTTGAAAACGCAGAAGGCAGAACACAAAGCTTGTTAATCCTCTCCATAATGGCATGTAAGATTTAAAAGTATCACCACTCCTACCTTAATATTCAACAGTAAAGATAAATAGCAAAAACTTGCCACTTAAATAACGTGATTGCAAAATAACAAACTGATATTAAAAAGTTGACTTGATTTACTTGCAAGCCAAGCCATATAACTATGGAGAAGCATTAAGTTATGAAACATTACTTTTAAAATAGATCAGATCATCACAAACCAAGCTATTGTTCCCAGTTCAAATAAAAAAAAATTCAATATGGCTTCATAATTCCTTAGATTAAAAAAATTCTTATAAAAAAAATTGTGGAATGGTAAATAAGCACTGTACTTCACTCAAGAAAAACTAAAGTACCTACATGCTTAATCTCCATGACCGAATCTGTCTTAAAGCCTTTCTGCTTGGAGGCACTCCATGAACCCGGATGATCTTTCTCCACGAATCTAAAATGGAAGTAGATTCAAAAAGAAAGAACACATGGAGTTGCAAGAGAAAGAGCCACCAGGTTAAGAAAGCCAGAAGAAGGCATACAGGGAAAAGCTTAGGGGCTAACTACCACTTATAATAAAACAAAAAAGAGAAAACAATTGATAAGCGTCCAAAGACGGACAGTTCCACAGCTTGCACACCAAATGATCACAGAAATTAGAAGTCCCGTGTCATTTCATCGGTAGACACATATAATACCAATTAAAAACGTAGAAGGCAAAACAAAAGCTTGTTAATCCTCTCAATAATGAAATGTAAGATCAAAGTAGCACTACTCACTATTTTAATACTCAACTGTAAAAATAGATAGTAAACTACTTCTTTTGGGGTGAAAATCGTACTCGAATTTAAGATGTGGAAGAATAGGAACCATGAGAGGTTAAGGGTAAAAGAGAAGTGTCAGAGTTAAAATAGAAGGTAATAGAGTTAAGGACGTGGCCCTTAGGCTTAGGAAAGGGCACGAGAAGAGGAAAGGAAGAGTATGTCTTACTATGGAAGAATAGGAACAAGGAGAGGTTAAGGTGGGTAAAAGAGAAGTGTCAGAGTTAAAATAGAATGTAATAGAGTCAAGGACGTGGCCTTTAGGCTTGGGAAAGGGCATGAGAAGAGGAAAGGAATAGTATGTCTTACTATCTTCCAACCCACCCAATGTGGTTGCATGAAAAAATTGAAAAGAGTACCGATAAAAGTATTGCTTTTGTATTTAAAGGCGCTGAAAGTAAAGGTTCTTGAATAGCGAAATTTAAATGTTCGGCCTGCTCAAAAGGGACTAGGGTAATCCTCCACATCTCCAACACTAGCAACTTTCTCATTTACTTCATTAGTATCATCCATTGAAGACTCGGTACAATCTTTACCAGAGGAGGCACATAAAGGAAGATAGATCGCAGCTGAATTTTAAGTTTACCAAAACAAAATAAAATATAAAATACCAAGACCACCACAAATCCCCAAATATCAAAATGAAATCCCCAATTACATCAATTTCTTCCCAAATAAAAATCTAAATAATAAATATTAAAATAGGGCTGTCACATTCCTCATCAGCAAGATGTTTGAAAACCAAACAGGAAAAATCTAACGCCTTAGCCCTTATGGCAGTCCCAAATTATGCATATATATAAGCATTTGATATAAACATTTGACGAACTATAATACCGTAACGAATAAGGTTTCATCCTTAAGAATGAGAGTTCAAACAAAAAAAAATACTTCCACATATAGCATCATTACAGAATAGGCAAAAAAGAAATAGAAAGGTAAATTATACAACATTAGAGCAAATACAGTGGTACTAGTACAACATGTGGCATGTAACTGATGTAAAAATATCCCATTGGGAGATTATAAAGTTACACTATTGTTTAACCTCAAAGAGTCAGGTAAACTCTAGGAAAAAACTTACACCATCTGTAGTTGAATGTTCAAACTGACACCTTGCTTCCAAGTATTTTGGATTAACATGTATGCCATGAGTTGGTCGAGGAGATTCAGAAGATCGCAAGGGAGTCGATCCAGAAGATTGATTACTTCGAGCTGGAGAAAAATGCAGTTCAGCCTCAATATTGCAAAGGACTGAAGAAGGAAACACTGCCGACCAGGTACCAAACAGGTGGCGCATAGAAGGACGTAAACTTGGGTTTACTTGCCTGTATGCCTCGCAGAAGACCTTGATAAAAATGACAAGAAAATGCTAACATATAATTTTGAAGGCAAACAAAAAACATAGAATCAAAATCTGAAATTGATAGTTCACTCACCTCAGGTAGCCGTGCAGAGAAGTATCTTATGTATTCCTTGCCTATATTCTTGACAATGCTATCCAAAAGATATAAAGAAGGCAGTTTCTGCTCAGCCACAACCTATAAAAGGACAAATATGAAATAATGAATACCGACAAAAGACAATTATCTTACATTTTGTTTGTTTGATGATGAGTACAAGATCAAACTTCTGAGAAAAAGAGTATAGAGATACTTCCTCTTGATTATGAACCAAAGGGGTAAATAGCAAAACCTCCACTTGCTCACTTGCTCACTTGCTCTCTACATCTATGTTTGCCATACAAATTCTCTCTTTCTCAAATCTATCTCTGTATTTGCTAATGTTGTATGCATGACTTCAAAATTCAATTTGGAAATAGGATGAGGATCAATATAAAATATTCAACAATTAGTTTGCTGGCTTTGGCTGCATGTAAGGGATGCATCTCACCTTTGCAGTATTTTCTAACTTAAATTTTCCTTTTTGCTTCGCTTAGAACTTCATAATGATGTCAATAGGTTAATTTGTTGTTAAATCTTTCTCGGGTACTCTGTGTGTTTTTGGTATGATAAAGTAAACATATTAAGCAAGGCATCCAAGAGTATGCTGGGCTAACATAATATGGAGTTAACCGCCAACTGGAAATTTCTTCAATGATTAGAAATGGAGTGCTTATGTCTTGCTTTTGCACCACTTTACTTGTTTATGTAAAGCAATATCAAAATTTTCAAGGGCGAAGGGGTCCTATTATTTGGGAGGAATGTTAAAAACAGTTGAATAGACAACACATGAAAGAAAATAAAGTTAACATTTGGGTTCTTATTCCAACTAAAATTTCAAACTTAAAAAGAAGGGAAATAGAAGTGGTACATTTCAAGACTAGAACTCCAATACATTAGAAACACAACACAAATTAAAGCACCAAAAGGGGGGTGTTAACCAGAAAAAAGGCATCAAATTTCAACTGCTAAACAAATGCAGAATTTACATAATCAAAATCCCTAAACACTGATTACTCAAAAACCTTCGAACCAAACTGATACCTCAACAATCCGAGCACAAATAGCATCAGCAATGCCCTCTCCGTGCTCTCTTTGATCGCCGGCGATTATAGTGAGATCGGTAATGATTGGCTTCGAATTGAAAGAAAGCTCCGACAAAATAAGTTCGTAAAGACCCACAATTTCCTCTGTGCTCGGCGGAGGAACATCCCCATCGCCTTGGGCCAAAGCCCTAATCCGGTCTTCCCTGTCCTTCAACAAAGCCTTGAATCGATCGATAATCGGAGTCATAGGTTTCTGGATCAAGAAATTATTTGGCATTTCCTTGTTGTGACTGGCGTTGTTGCTGAACCCTAGATTTCTAGGGTTTTCTGCGGCGGATACGAATCTCAGGTGATCCATGGAGGCTTTGAGATATAGTTAGAATTTGGGTTTTGGACCATAATTGGTTAAATATTAATAGGATTGGCGCTAATTCTCGTAGACGGGAGTAGCAGAAGGGGGGGAGGAGAGAGAATTCAGAGAAAATATAGAGAGAAATAATTGGGGAAAAACTACGGCGTAGTACGGCGGTTGATTTCCTACGTGATAACTGCAGTTTTAATCGACGGCCAGTAAGTAAAGTTGATGCTTAGCGTGTCCATTCTGCTATTAACTGATAAAATCACTTAATAAAAAAGTTATAAATTGTTTATCACATAATTTTATAGGAAATAATCAAAATATATGATACTCCACTTCCGAATTTTAAAATTTGATATTTTAAAATATTATCAAGTATAATGTTGTTATTTTAATACTAAATAAAATTCAAATTACAATTTGAACTTTAAATTTTTAAATTAAAGTCAAATGTAGAAGAGATGAAATAATAAAGTAAGGATAGATAATAATAAATTAATAAATTAAGGATAAAACAGTACTAATATATTTGATCAGACAATTTGTTATTTTTATACTTGGTCAAACTTTTATACTACTTCTAAGCATAAGTACCAAATAAATATTTCTAATTATTTTCATTAAAAGTGATTATAGATAATTTTAAAAATAATTTATCATAATTTTTTTTTTTTTTAAATATTTCTAAATAGGAATCTGGACTTCTTTTTAATTTTGAGCTTTAGAGTAAAAAACATTTGTAAATATTGAAATGAAAGAAAACATTTTTAATAATACGAGTTATGTTGGCATTTGAAAAAAGAAATTACAGCTTGAGAAATTGATTAATAGATTGAAAAAAAAAAATATCTCTCTCTTGGTATCCAATAGGATAATGTTGGTATCAAACTCAAATGACTCAGTTTGATAATGAAATCATATTTTCTCGAATATAGTTGATTCAAAGTAATTTGTTAATATATAGCGAATAATGATAAACATATAATTTATATATTTTATTATCCTTAATTTTGTTTTTTAATTATATTAATTTATTAAATTAATTATTTTATTTATTCTGTAAATTAATATTTTGTTATAAAAAGTCAAAATATTGGTGATCAAACGATATTTAATGTTCTTATTCATGTAAGCAAACATCTTGGTGAATAAGTAAAAGATAATTGTGTTTAGCTTTTAAAGATGGAAAAAGACTCTTGGGAGATTACCATGTAGAGATTGAAGTCAATAAAAAATTAAGGATAAAAAGGAATCAAAAGAGATCAAGAGGGTGTTTGATAAAAACTAAATGAACTGAATTTGAATGAAAAAAGTTATTTGATAATTAACATGTCTAAAAATCTGAATGACAAAATTTTATTATTTTACCCCTCTGAAAAAATTCAAAGTTGTTTTAAATTTATTTAATATTACTTAATATAATAATTAATATTTTTTTATATATAATTTTTTAATTTTTTTTACTTTATTCAGCTGTTCATTCAGTCATTCAGCCAAAAAAAATCTGAGTTAGCCATTCAGCTCAATCATATGATCGATTCAGTCATCCAGACGATTTTTTTCCAAAACAAACGCGCTTAATAACTGACCGATTCAACTAATCAGTCATTCAGATGTATTCAGTCCTAAACAAATTGCCCCCAAGTTCAATAAATCTAAATTAGGGCACAAATTTATTTTTCGTATAAATATGTCTCTTGTTTTTGGGGGAGTATTGTGACGCCCCCAAAATTAGGTATACGTCACCCATCTTGGGTCGCCACTTACATGGTACATAAATTCAAATACAAACTTAATTATACATCCGTAGGTGTAACATACGACAATACATAAACCGAGAGTTATAATAGGAATATTGTCATTTAGACAATATCCATACTCAAGGAGTCCTCATTACAATTATTATCACTTATTTCACGAATAGTGAGAACTACTAATGTTATCTTGGGACCATCACTCTTTTCCCGACTCGCTCAAATTTATGTTCTCATTTCACAGAGAAGCGGTGAAAGAAAAGGGTGAGCTCAATCTAGCCCAAGAAGAAATATTATGACTAATATAATGCGAATAAATTATCATTAGCCTTCAACAATGTTAAACCGATAAAATACAATAGACAACCAGGTTTAATCATGGCTTTAATATGCAATCCATTAAAAGAGTCAAGTAGAAAATAAAATCTACTATCTTTTAGGTTTTAAAAGGTTTTCATCACTTTTTATCACTAAGACTCGGTTTAATGAATAAACCACAATATCTAATCATCCTCAGCATCTACACGGTCAAGAATTTTCATCAAATTATCAATGGTCAAACTATACCGAATCACCCCCGGTCATAATCATACCAAAACTATCCATCAATGCATTACAGCCAGCATCGAGGACTTTTGTCACATCATTTATATCAAGCCATGATTATACCGAATGATCCTCGGTCATAATCATACTAAGTTCATCTATGCACGTAAGCCAAAGATAACATAATATAACATGAGGATGATGACAATGACATAATAATTCAATAAAAAAGTTCAAGAATTATTTAATCCAGAATTATTAACGTCCAAATTGTCAACATGATCTTTGTTTTGTAGAGTAAAATTCAAGAATAATCGGAAGAATATTTCCATGAAAAGATCTTTGGATGAAACGCAAATATCAAAGATATTCTACTAATTTAAGTGGAGTATAGAAGTCAAAGTTTTAACCAACTAGGTATAATAAAGAATGGAATAACAAAAGAAATCACCACGCATGCGATTACTTGGCATGAGCAGTGTTATTCCAACGAGAATAATAATAATCTTAACGAATCGGTGAAAATTCACAATCGGCCGGGATGATCCAATGAATAATAAATCTTTGAATAATAAACAATGGAACCGGTCCAGTCCTGTAAAACACACGAGCAGGATATTCCAATGTAATAATAAAGAATGGAATAACGTAAGAAGATCACCAAGTATAGGGGATTCAGCATTATACGAGTTATTCCAATGAATAAATAAGAATGGAATAATATAAGGATTTCACCAAGTATAGGGTATCTGCGTATCTGAGTTATGTATAGGGTATGCCACTTTTACAAGTTATTCCAATGTAATAATAATGAATGGAATAACGAAGTTCTCTTCATGAATAAGAAAGAATAACACCCACTTACGGTACAACAAATAATATTTCCTACCGTAAAGACCTTTGGATATCAAAGTAGTGAAAGTACCGAGAATCTTCTTTTTTTCTCTCTATAGATTTTCTCTCTATAGCTTCTCTCTATAATTTCTCTCTGTAGTTTCAAAGAATTAAAAAGAAAATAATGAAGGAATGAGCTTATTTATAGGAAAATAGAATGCATAGTAATTAATCCATGAGCAGTCCAGATTGATTTACTTTAATCAAGGTCCATATTTAAAGCAAAATCTTTTAAATAAAATATCATATATTCTATTTATATAAAAACATTTTACTCTGCAACACTATGCAAAACACTATGCAACACTATGCATAATAAAATATAATATATTCTATTTATAGAATAACTTTAATAAAGTATACATTTTATATAAAAAGATGTTTACATTTTTATTACGTTAATATTAATACTGAATAAAACAAAAGCGTCATTATCGCTTATAATAATTCATATTATTAATCGACAATAATGGAATCAAACCGAGTGACTTCTCACATAAGCATCGATAATCAATCACTGGTAATGCTACTTATGCAACCACACGTATTCTTGTACTTTTACTACTGAGTAGTTCAACAATGTCGATGGTAAAACTTCCGCCGTTATTTCAATAAAATATTTTTTTCGTTTTCTCAATCCGAAAATAATTATGTTATGGGGTCCACCAATGATTGAGTAGTTATACGAATATTCCCGACCAATCGAATATAATATAACCACTTGCATACTTTTTGCAAAATTTATAAATACTACCCACAACTATAATATTATCTCAAATTCACACCATAATATTAAAAATTATTTCGACAAAATTTAAATCTTTATTGATAAAATCACTGGGGTCTCACAATCTCCCTCCTTATGGAATTTAAGCCCTCAAAATTAGAATTACGTGCACGATATGATAAGAGATGAGGATACCTTGAATACCTTTATCATAAAAAATATTAAATTCATCTTCGTGATCAGGCCAAAGATATTCATTAACAACTCATCTTTGCACTACTGTGCCAAAGATATACAATCAGAAAACCAATAATCTTTGAGACGCAGCGACTTAATAGTATCACGACCACGAATTATCCATGCACCAATTTGGCAAGGATATTCGTGTTTTTCATCTGATCATGATTATACCGAATAATCCTTGGTCATAATCATACCAAGTCTATCAATGCACTACTGACCAAAGATGACTTTTACCACATCCATGAATTAATATTTCATCTTTGAGACTCAAATTTCAATAATTAATTCATATCATCGAATCATCCCTGCACTACAGGCCAAGGATATTCATTAGTATCACGACCACGAATTATCCATGCACTACGACCAAAGATAATCGTGTATTCATTAGTATCACGACCACAAATTATCCATGCACTACGGCCAAAGATAATCGTGTATTCATTAGTATCACGACCACAATTTATCCATGCACTACGGCCAAAGATAATCGTGTATTCATTAGTATCACGACCACAATTTATCCATGCACTACGCCCAAAGATAATCGCGTATTCATTAGTATCACGACCACGAATTATCCATGCACTACGGCCAAAGATAATCGTGTATTCATTAATATCACGACCACAAATTATCCATGCACTACTACCAAAGATAATCGTGTATTCATTAGTATCACGACGACCACGAATTATCCATGCACTACTGCCAAAGATAATCGTGTATTCATTAGTATCACGACCACAAATTATCCATGCACTACGGCCAAAGATAATCGTGTATTCATTAGTATCACGACCACAAATTATCCATGCACTACGGCCAAAGATAATCGTGTTTTCAATTACGGTTATGATTATACTGAACAATCCCTGGTCATAATCATACCAAGTCCATCTATGCACTACAGGCCACATATGACTTTCAACATAATATAAACATGAGGATAATGATATAAAGAATCAATCAAATGAGATAAAGGATAAATATTAAACATTTATAATATAATTTATCCGAGATTCAAGAATATCCCCATGTTATCAATCACTTAATAATCTCATAATCTAATATCATTAATATTATAACAATATTTTAATCACTTCTTAAATTCATAAACAATTTATCTCAATTGTTTACGCTTTACCATATAATGCATTTAATCATTCAAAAAATGCCATACTCATACGATATCATCACCAATGATCAAATCCTCATCAAAAAATGCATATACTCTATATAGGATTCTCTAGCCATAAAATCCTATTTTCCAATTTTATTACTTCACATAACATATTTAACTCATTTGCTCATAACTAGATCATTTTTATGAAAAATACCAAATCAATTCCAAAAATATTTCTTTTCTGGGATTTAGCATAATATAGTCCCATAATGAAAATATATTTTTCTCAGAATTTTTAAAATTCATTTAATATTTTTCAAAATCAATTTCTAATTAATTCCTTAAGAAATTAGCTACCTCAAGTTTAACTCCAAAATTCCCAAATCTTGGCAGGACCTTACACATGTTAATGTGAGCCTCCGATTTAAATTTCATGGTCATCTGAGTTATAGAACTTTCCGGTTATAGCGTTTTTAAATCGGAAAAACCTAAATATTGAAATAGTCATATCTTGCTCATTTTAAGTCAGAATGAGCTCATTTTTGGACAGGAGGTACTTTATACCATATACCTTCATGTCCCAAAAGGTCAGAATTTTTCTCATAATTTAAGTGGCCGAAACAGACTCTCTAAAATCATGGCAGCAGCTTTTTCGATTTTTGCAGCTTTGCACTCCTTTGCTAAAATCAGTCCACACAAAAATCTACAACACCTTTTCCAGTAATTCCACTTGGATTAGTTAGGTAACTCATAGATCTAACTCTAGGACTTGACCACACTCAAAAATTCAAAATATAATAGGAGATATGGTCAATTGAATTTCATATTACGTTTTTCACCAAAAATCTGGTTTTAACTCCTTGTGATTTTTAAGAAACTTTCATGTTTTCACATACTAACCAACAACAACTCATCATAACACTTACTAATACCACGTATACCTATGATTTTCATTAGTCCAATGCTTTTATTATGACTTTCATCATAATCCACGTAAATGCATCCTTTTAGTTGAAGAAATATTTGAGGGTTTAAGAAATGGGTTTTTATCTTTGGGGTCAATACAAAATTCGATTTCACGCCTAGGGTAGGCTAGAAATCTTCAAGAATACGTCAAGAAATTTTATTAATGATAGAAATATCATTCAAAATCTGCTACTCTTATCCAAGACTTGGATAAGACGTTACATTGATACCAACTGTGACTTCTATCCTTTAACCTAGATAAAGACCTCACAATGATACCTATCAACTTATCATCGTCATTCACGGCGTCGCCTACGAAAAAGTCCGGCTTTCTGCATTCCACACAAGGAAGTCAACAACGAAAGGATCGGGGCTCTTTACTTATGGCTTGATATAACAGTGATTAACTTTAGGGTTTGGTTACTTTGAATTCGTATAACAGGTTGGTTAGGAATATGAAAGCTAACAACCTTACAAAAAGAATAATGAGTAGTTAATCAATCGTTTTCAAAAATTACCTCAAAGGCAATATTTTCAAAGAGATAAGATCGACAGGTAACGTGAAAGTGTTTATTTGAATCAAACAAGATTTAAAAATAGTAGCGGTAACGAAGGCTCCTACTAACGAAGTTTAAACCAATAAGTCAAAGTTTAACTTCTTCGGAGTCAAATTTAAACGTTGAACACAACTAGGTGAAATAAAAGAGTGGGTAGAATCGGTATCTAACACTAGTATAGACTTCAAGAGCTTATGATTAACTTCATGTGATAATTTTATTCGGGTTCCTCGTCACGAGAAAAATAACGCTCTCTCTTAAACTACGGGCTTTGGTTTGTCTGGGGATGACCTTTGGTGCCTCCATCCTAGTTGAATTTGTCTTCTATGGCGACAAAATCGAGCTAAGTGACCTTCTTTCCACAATTATAACATGCTTTGACGGCATGACGCAGTTCGGACCGATGTGTCCTCTCCTCCGCATTTGAAGCATATGATAGTGGTCTTTCTCCTTCCTTAACAACGGTCTTGTGGTCTTGACGTCTTTCCATCATTGTTGAATCTCCTTTTCTTGAAATGTCCATTCTTATTGCTTTGACCGATTACCACCGGAGTGGTTACCATATCCGCCCGTTGATTCCCTCTACGCTTGTTGTCACCGCTTGATGACTACTCTCACCGGTATTATAATTTTGCTTAAACCGCTTCTCTTTTAGTTCGTTGACTCGTTATCGCGCCCACTAATCGAGCCCTATTTACAACATCCTGAATACAAACACGGTTTATGAGAAATAAGATGTTGACGTATCTCCGCTTCAAACCTCTTAAAAACATTCGCGCCATTCTCTCTTCATTATCCACCAAGTGGGGCCGAATCGTGATAACTCCGCAAATTTTGCCTCGTATTGCGACACGGTCCATATTATTTTGTTCCAACTTGATAAAATCCACCTCCTTCATGTGGCGAATACTTTCGTGAAAGTATTTGTCGTTGAATGACTCCCCGAACTTCTCCCAAGATATCTTCATGATAAAGAAAGTTAAGTACGCTTTCTGGAATTCCCACCAAGAATCCGCCTCTCGCGTGCAACATAAAAAGCGTGAAAGGAACCTTTTGCTCCTCGGAGCATCCCAAGACATCAAATATCTTGTAATCTGCTTTATCCATGCTTTCGCCGTAAGTGGTTTTGGCTCTTCCTTAAACTCGTGGTCCCAAATCCTTGAATTGTTTAAGCGGTGATGCCTTCGAGAGTTTTTCGTGTTTCCACCTACGCTTTTGGACGAAGTCGCTTTCACCGATGTTGCATGAATTCTAAAACCTCTTAAACGTCATCGTCGTTCATCAATTGATCGATGTTGTTATTTACGGAGGATTATCGCCATCCTGTTGCACATTGTCTTGATTATTGATCCGTGGAGAATCAACAATCTCCAGGTGCTCCATTGCTATTCTCAACATTCTCGGATGCCATTTTCAAACACTGCCACAAAATAAGGGTTAATTGACATGCAACATATTATCACTATACTCTGACCGACCAATCAAATACCAAATAAACTTAGGTAGGTCATACTAGCGAAGGAATTCCCTATATCTCCCCTCCTAGTTCTAGTCTCACATCTTAGCCAGGGATCATATCCCTAAGCTCTGATACCAACTGTGACGCCCCCAAAATTAGGTATACGTCACCCATCTTAGGTCGCCACTTACATGGTACATAAATTCAAATACAAACTTAATTATACATCTGTCGTGTAATATACGACAATACATAAAATGAGAGTTATAATAGGAATATTGTCATTTAGACAATATCCATACTCAAGGAGTCCTCATTACAATTATTATCACACTATTTCACAGAATAGTGAGGACTACTAATGCTATATTCGGGACTATCACTCTTTTCCCCGACTCGTCCCAGCTATGTTCTCATTTCCTGAAGAGAACGGTGAAAGAAAGGGTGAGCTCAACTAGCCCAATAAGAAATATTATGACTAAGATAATGCAGAATAAATTATCATTAGCCTTCAACAATGTTAAACTGATAAAATACAATAGACAACCAGCTTTAATCTGCGGTGAATATCTAATCCATTAAAAGAGTCAAGTAGAAAATAAAGTCTACTATCTTTTAGGTTTTAAAAGGTTTTCATCACTTTTTATCATTAAGACTCGGTTTAATGAATAAACCACAATATCTAATCATCCCCGTATACCACTGGCCAAGAATTTTCATCAAATTATCAATGGTCATGACTATACCAAATCACCCCCGGTCATAATCATACCAAAAACTATCCATCAACGCATTACAGAAGCCACCGAGGACTTTTGTCACATCATTTATATCAAGCCATGATTATACCGAATGATCCTCGGTCATAATCATACTAAGTTCATCTATGCACGTAAGCCAAAGATAACATAATATAACATGAGGATGATGACAATGACATAATAATTCAATAAAACAAGTTCAAGAATTATTTAATCCGGGAATTATTAACGCCCAAATTGTCAACATGATCTTTTTTTTGTAGAGTAAAATTCAAGAATAATCGGAAGAATATTTCCATGAAAGATCTTTGGATGAAACGCAAATATCAAAGATATTCTACTAATTTCATGGAGTATAGAAGTCAAAGTTTTAACCAACCGGGGTATAATAAAGAATGGAATAACAAAAGAAATCACCGTGCATGCGATTGCGCATAAACAAAGTTATTCCAATGTAATAATAATAACGGAACCAGTCGTCGTGAAATTCACAATCGGCAGGATGATCCAATGTAATAATAAATGTTGAATAATAAACAATGGAACCAGTCCTAAGGTAAAACACACGCATGTGATATTCCAACGAGTAATAATAAATGCGGAATAATAAACAATGAAACCAGTCCGGTGTAAAACACACGATGTGATATTCCAACGAGAATAATAAAGAATGGAATAACGAAGAAGAAGATCACCAAGTATAGGGGGATTCCACAGATACGAGTTATTCCAATGTAATAAATAAGAATGGAATAATATAAGGATTTCACCAAGTATAGGGTATCGCCAGTATCAAAGTTATGTATAGGGTATGCCACTTTTACAAGTTATTCCAATGTAATAATAATGAATGGAATAATGTAAGTTCTCTTCATGAATAAGAAAGAATAACACCCCTTACGAATACAACAAATAATATTCCCTACCGTAAAAAGACATTTGGATATCAAAGTAGTGAAGTACGAGAATACTCTTCTTTTTTTCTATATAGATTTTCTCTCATAGCTTCTCTCTATAATTTCTCTCTCTAGAGTTTGGTGAATTAAGTAAGAAAATAATGAAGGAATGAGCTTCATTTATAGGAAAATAGAATGCATAAGAATTAATCCATGAACTATCCAGATTGATTTACTTTAATCAAGGTCCATATTTAAAGCAAAATCTTTTAAATAAAATATCATATATTCTATTTATATAAAAACATTTTACTCTGCAACACTATGCAAAACACTATGCAACACTATGCATAATAAAATATAATATATTCTATTTATAGAATAACTTTAATAAAGTATTCGCTTTTATATAAAAAGATGTTTACGCTTTTATTACGTTAATATTAATACGAATAAAATAAAACGTCATTATCGCTATAATAATTCATATTATTAATCGATGATAATGGAATCAAACCGGTGACTTCTCACATAAGCATCGATAATCAATACCGGTGCTCTTACTACGCAACCACACGGATTCATCAGTACTTTTACTACCGAGTAGTTCAACAATGATCAACCAGTAAAACTTCCGCCGTTATTTCAATAAAATATTTTTGTCGTTTTCTCAATCCGACAATAATTATGTTGTGGGGTCCACCAATGATTGAGCCGTTGTACGAATATTCCCTGACCAATCGAATATAATATAACCACTTGCATACTTTGCAAAATTTATAAATACTACCCACAACTATAATATTATCTCAAATTCACACCATAATATTAAAAATTATTTCGACAAAATTTAAATCTTTATTGATAAAATCTGGGGTCTCACAAGTATTGTATTAGTTTATTTTTCGTATTGTATTAATTTAGTTTATGTTTGGAGTAGAAGTTGATTAAATTACTTTTTCATTATATGTTTGTTAGAGAATCGTTAATTAAAGGGAGTTTTCTTATTTATTTTTAATCTTCTTCTCTTTTTTATTTTAGTTAGTTTATTTATTTTCATGTCTAGTTAATTTTTTTTATAACTAGGACGAAGATGAAATTAAACAATTATTCATGACAATATTTTTCATATCTTTGATTATTTATGCTTTTATGTTTAATTGATTTCGCATTCATGTTTCGTTATTGAAATATTTTCGTTTTATAGTTCTTATGTGATTTTAAATTAATTAAGAGGTTTTGATATATTATTATTAAGATATGAGTTTTTCATAATCCACGCATACTCGAAGAAGTTTTGATGGGTTATAGTTAATCCTTTCATAATCTCACGTTATTTGTAAAATTACTAAATTAAAGAAAAGGAAGATCAAAATCATAATTAAGTTATAAAAATAGAAGAGATTGAATTACTTATTATGTTTATTGTTTAATGGATTCAGATTCCTAGATTGCTTACTCAATATTAGTTTTCATATTCTAGTTAATCAATTTTCAATCATTATTTTTAATTCGCCTAAAAATGATATTAAGGATACATCAAAATTAATGTAGTCTTTGTGAGTTCGACCTATACTTGTCGGTTCTTCAATTGACAATGTGCACTTGAAGTTATATATTTTTATCACATCGTGAACATGTGAGCGATTTTTTGCGTAATTAGGTGTGTAGGTAGAGTATTATTTATAGTGAATTAAAGTGAGTTCAATGAGATATGTTCTACTAATTAGATTCATGAATCATGAAATATCATAATTATATCAATCATTAATTGAATACATTGTATCTTTAATACAAAATGTATGTTAAAACTTGTGTAAAAAACATTTGAAATGTTGAATTGGTCTAAACGACTTTCGGTATTTATCTTGTTATATTTTGATATTGATTATAATTATTAAAATTTTAATAATCTAAAACATATTATGAATTAAAAATTTATTATTTATTATTTTCAATTGACTACCAAAAGTTAAAATGTAATAATTATTTTATTTTATTTTATTTTTTGGAATGGCAGAGTAGCAGCAAGCACTAAGATTGGCTATATGCTTTAATTATTCAGTCTATCGGTCAGGATCAAGAGTATTCTCCTTAAATAGCATTCCTCCTTAAATAGCATTCTTTTAATAAAACTACGTCGTTTTGGAGGGAAGCGGTGGCATTTTAATAAATACAATAACACCGCGTATTTACAAAAATGCCACCGCATCCCTCCAAAACGACGTAGTTTTAATAAAAAAATGCTATTTAAGGAGGAATACTATTTAAGGAGAATGCTCTTGATCTTTACCGTTCAGTCTATTTCATTGAGTTTTATTAAACAGCCTCTAAGTGAGGTTTATTTTCTATGTTGGCTTACAAACAGAAGTCGCTTTCACCTGATGTTGCATGAATTCTAAAAACCTCTTAAACGTACCGTCGTTCATCAATTTTATCAGTGTTGTTGTTTACAGGAGGATTATCGCCATCCTATTGCACATTGTCTCGATTATTGATCCGTGGAGAATCAACGGTCTCACATGCTCCATTCTTATTCTCAACATTCTCGGATGCCATTTTCAAACACCGCCACAAAATAAGGGTTAATTGATATGCAACATATTATCACTATACTCGACCGACCAATCAAATACCAAATAAACTTAGGTAGGTCATACTAAATAAGGAATTCCCTATATCTCCCCTCCTAGTTCTAGTCTCACATCTTAGCCAGGGATCATATCCCTAAGCTCTGATACCAACTGTGACGCCCCCAAAATTAGGTATACGTCACCCATCTTGGGTCGCCACTTACATGGTACATAAATTCAAATACAAACTTAATTATACATCTGTCGTGTAACATACGACAATACATAAAATGAGAGTTATAATAGGAATATTGTCATTTAGACAATATCCATACTCAAGGAGTCCTCATTACAATTATTATCACACTATTTCACAGAATAGTGAGGACTACTAATGCTATCTTCGGGACCATCACTCTTTTCCCCGACTCGTCCCAAATATGTTCTCATTTCACAAGAGAATCTAAAGTGAAAGAAAGGGTGAGCTCAACTAGCCCAATAAGAAATATTATGACTAAGATAATGCAGAATAAATTATCATTAG
Organism: Panax quinquefolius; assembly: GCA_020205615.1. Lineage (NCBI taxonomy): Eukaryota > Viridiplantae > Streptophyta > Magnoliopsida > Apiales > Araliaceae > Panax > Panax quinquefolius. The sequence goes on from CM035167.1 coordinate 16,070,961, forward strand.
CCTTCAACAATGTTAAACTGATAAAATAAAATAGACAACCAGTTTAACTGCAGCGGAATATGCAATCCATTAAAAGAGTCAAGTAGAAAATAAAGTCTACTATCTTTTAGGTTTTAAAAGGTTTTCATCACTTTTTATCATTAAGACTCAGTTTAATGAATAAACCACAATATCTAATTATCCCTGTACCACGGTCAAGGATTTTCATCAAATTATCAATGGTCATGACTGTGACGCCCCCAAAATAGATATACATCACCCATTCTGAGTTGTCAATACATGGTACAGAAACAACTACAACTTTATTATTACAACAAGAAATCGTGAGTTTGAATACAAATATTATCTTCTGAGATAATATCTATACTCAAATAAATCCTCATCACATTTATTGATACATTATTTTACAAAAATGGTGAGGACTACTAAACAATTCTTTCTAAAACCTTCATTCCATACCCCGACTGCATCGCTTTCATATTCTCGCCTCCACGAGAAGAAAAAAATGGAACAAAAAGGAAAAGGGTGAGCTCAACTAGCCCAAGAAAGAATATTATGACTAAGATAATATACAACAAATTATCGTTAGTCTTCAACAGGGAAAAATCTAATAGAATACAATAGACAACAAATTTTAAATCAATATTCGCAATGGAAATAATAATTCATTAGAAGAGTTAAGTAGAGAATGCAAACTACTATCTTCTATGTATGAATTTAAAAGTTCATCGTCTATCTTTTATCCCTGTAACATCAATCAATATATATCTGGAATCAAATATTCATCTTTGCACTACAGGCCAAAGATATTCATCAGTTGGTCATGTTCATCTAAACACCTGTTCATCTTTGCACTACGACCAAAGATATTCTTCAGAAATCATTCATCTTTGCACTACAGGCCAAAGATATTCAATAATATCATCATTTAAGACTGAGGATGATGAAAAATATTTTTAAAGAAACGAATCCAGTGAAACAAAATGACAAGGATTAAGGATTAAGGATTCGTACTTTGTTTTATCCATGTTCAAAAATACCTCAAAAATAATCATAGTGGTGTAAAATTCAAGAATGATCAAAACATGGATACAATCAAAGCTAGTATCCAGAATAGATATTTTGGACAAAAGAAGAAATTTCATTTTTCTAATTGAATAGTGCCAGATACGTGAATAGTAACTCACACCAAAAGATAGAAATTCCACAAAAAAATATCTTCACGCTTATGAATAGTACTCAGAATAAGTAACTCGTGAATAGTAACTCGTGAATAGTAACTCGTGAATAAGAACTCGTGAATAGTAACCCCGACATGGAAAAGTTCCAAATTTGATAAAAGTTCCAACCAATATTTCAAAGATAATGATATTGAAGAAATAATATCATTTGAGAAGAAAATAACATCCCTTACCTCGAAAGATTAAGACTTCTAAATTTGGAATATGAAATATAGTCTTTGAGGAAACTTGCACCGCCTAACAATACTCAAAGTATACTCACAAGAATACGCTCAATATATCGAGAGAAAATAGAGAGAAAATTCGGTTTACGGTGTGTTTTTTCAATTCTAACCCAAGACCCTATTTATAGGAAAATGCTTAGAACACCAAAGCGAAAAATTGAATATAATATTAATATATTTTTCACATTTTCTTTAGCCCACCTTAGACAACTGATCTCAGCCCATTTGAATCACATGAGAGGCCAACTTAGTTACAAAAAACGTTTTTCTCAAAATAATTAACTAAAACTCCCAAAAATTAATTATTTCGGAACTTCGGAACTTCAATAATTTATAATAAATAGTCCTTTTATCAGAAAATTCAAATCACGCGAGTTTTTATAGGAAATTCAATTCTCTACAACTTTGCAGAAGAAAGTTTTTTCGAATTCCAAATAGAAATTGACCGAAATCCACAAACGGACGATTTTACAGGCTATAATCAAATTTCGGTCAATAATTGTGTCCACCAACACACAAAACATGTGTTAAACATTTAATGGCACAAAAATACTCTTCCTCCTCATATACTCATATATCCCACATTCATTGTAAAAATATCATCGTTAATATATTATTAAAATAATATATTTAAATGAATTATTTTATCGTAAAAAGATAAAATATTAATTTTCAACAATTGTCACATTAAAATTTTCTCCATCTATATCCTCATAAAATCAATATTTTCCTCATCATATAAATCAATAATTAATTATTCATAAATAATATTACGAGAATCACATTATTGACACGAGCGGCGTTCCTGGATGAGGGGCTTTCCAATAAGGATTTCTCGCTACCTTGGCGCCAATTAGATGACCAAACCTCTCCTTAGATGCGGAACATTCTAGACATTGTCAATAATGTTATCTTATAATATTATTCGGATAATATGAATTATTGCTCGATATAAAAAAAATACCGTAAAATGATAATTATTGAAACAACAAAGAATATAAAATATCAACGCAAAGAATTATTAACTCAATAAAATACTTGAATAATAATAATTATCGTAACCATTATTGAGTAGTGCCTTCACGTAAGAATCAATAATTGGTGCAATACCGGTGTACTATTGTGTTTTAACCACCGGGTATTTTAACAATGATAATTCAGTAACAACCACTGGCGTTATTTTTAAACCACTTATATTTGTCGTTTTCTTCATCCAATCGCTTTTGTTATGGGGCCCACACATGGTCATTGCTACTGTAGTCATTTAATATTCCCGACGATCTGAATATTCCACGACCAAACGAATATTCCCTTACAACAATGAATATTTTATAACCACTTGCTTATTTTGAAGTATTTGCGTATTTTACCCCTAACTATCCACATTAATCAAATCAACCCTTACTATTTCAAAATAATCAATAGAGAAAATTAAATTTCATTAATAATAAGTTGGGGTCTTACAATGACTATACCGAATTACCCCTGGTCATAATCATACCAAAAACTATCCATCACTGCATTACAGGCCACTGAGGACTTTTGTCACATCATTTATATCAAGCCACGATTATACTTAGAATGATCCCTCGGTCATAATCATACTAAGTTCATCTATGCACGTAAGCCAAAGATAACATAATATAACATGAGGATGATGACAATGACATAATAATTCAATAAAACAAGTTCAAGAATTATTTAATCCGTGAATTATTAACGTCCAAATTGTCAACATGATCTTTGTTTTGTAGAGTAAAATTCAAGAATAATCGTAAGAATATTTCCATGAAAAGATCTTTGGATGAAACGCAAATATCAAAGATATTCTACTAATTTCATGGAGTATAGAAGTCAAAGTTTTAACCAACCGGGTATAATAAAGAATGGAATAACAAAAGAAATCACCACGCATGCGAGATTTGATGTATAAAAGTTATTCCAATGTAATAATAATAACGGAACCGTGTCGGTGAAATTCACAATCGATGTGGATGATCCAAATGTAATAATAAATGTTGAATAATAAACAATGGAACCGTGTCCTATTAAAAAACACGCATGTGATATTCCAAATGTAATAATAAATGCGAATAATAAACAATGGAACCGGATCCGTGTAAAACACACGCATGTGATATTCCAATGTAAAAATAAAGAATGGAATAACGTAAGAAGATCACCAAGTATAAGGGATTCCACAGATACTGAGTTATTCCAATGTAATAAATAAGAATGGAATAGTATAAGATTTCACCAAGTATAGGGTATCTGCGTATACAAAGTTATGTATAGGGTATACCACTTTTACAAAAGTTATTCCAACGTAATAATAATGAATGGAATAATGAAGTTCTCTTCATGAATAAGAAAGAATAACACCCCTACGGGTATAACAAATAATTTTCCCTACCGTAAAACACCTTCGGATATCAAAGTAGTGAAGTACCGCGAATACTCTTCTTCTTTCTCTCTATAGATTTTCACTCTATAGCTTCTCTCTATAATTTCTCTCTGTAGAGTTTCAAAGAATTCGTAAGAAAATAATGAAGGAATGAGCTTTCTATTTATAGGAAAATAGAATGCATAGTAATTAATCCATTAACGGTCCGATTGATTTACTTTAATCAAGGTCCATATTTAAAGCAAAATCTTTTAAATAAAATATCATATATTCTATTTATATAAAAATATTTTATTATGCAAACACTATGCAACACTATGCAAAACACTATGCAACACTATGCATAATAAAATATAATATATTCTATTTATGAATAACTTTAATAAAGTATTCATTTTTATATAAAAGATGTTTCTATTTTATTACGTTAATAATACTGAATAAAACAAAACGTCATTATCGCTATAATAATTCATATTATTAATCGACAATAATGGAATCAAACCGAGTGACTTCTCACATAAGCATCAATAATCAATACCGGTGTCTACTTATCGCAACCACACGTACATCGCATTTTTTTACTACCTAGTAGTTCAACAATGTCAACGGTAAAACTTCCGCCGTTATTTCAATAAAATATTTTTGTCGCTTTCTCAATCGACAATAATTATGTTGTGGGTCCACCAATGATTGAGCCGTTATACGAATATTCCCGACCAATCGAATATAATATAACCACTTTGCATACTTTGTAAAATTTATAAATACTACCCACAACTATAATATTATCTCAAATTCACACCATAATATTAAAAATTATTTCGACAAAATTTAAATCTTTATTGATAAAATCTGGGGTCTCACAATCTCCCTCCTTATGGAATTTCTCACCGAAATTAGGTGGTATGACTGTATGATAAGAGATGAGGATACCTTGAATACCTTTATCGTAAAAAAATATTAAATTCATCTTCGCAATCCTACCAAAGATATTCATTAACAACTCATCTTTGCACTACAGCCAAAGATATACAAATCAGAAACCAATAATGTTTGAAACGCAGCCTTAATAGTATCACGACCACGAATTATCCATGCACCAATCGCCAAGGATATTCGTGTTTTCAATCTACTACCATGATTATACCGAATAATCATCGGTCATAATCATACCAAGACTATCAATGCACTACTACTAAAGAAGACTTTTACCACATCCATGAATTAATATTTCATTGTTGAGACTCAAATTTCAATAATTAATTCATATCATCGAATCATCCCCGCACTACGTGCCAAGGATATTCATTAAGATCACGACCACAAATTATCCATGACTACTACGAAAGATAATCGTGTATTCATTAGTATTGTAAGACCCCAACTTTTATAAATAAAGATGAATTTTTCTATAAATATTATTTTTGAATATTATGGAATAAATTTGATATAATGTTATAGTTGTGGGTAATATTTATAAATTTTGCAAAGTATGCAAGTTGTTATAAAATATTTGTTTGGCCTGGGGAATATTCTTTTTGTTAGGAATATTCGTATAATGGCTCAATCATTGGTGGACCCCACAATGTAATTATTGCCGGATCGAGAAAACGACAAAAATATTTTATATAAAAATAACTATGAGGTGTTACCGTTAAAACTGCTGAACTACCCTATTGGTAAAAGTACGATGAATACGCGTGGTCGCATAAGAAGCACACTACAGATTGATTATCGATGCTTACGTGAGAAGTCACTCACCTATGCTCAATTATTGCTACAAGAATTGATGCATCATATCTCTTATATTATTGATTCAATTATTGTCACAAGATTATCATAGATAATATGTTATAAAGATTAAATCAATAATTGAGACGACAAGTTATAAATGATTAATAATTGTTGAAAGATTAAATATGTGTTGATGAAAAAAAATGATTTGTGGTAAGTTTGATTATTTTATGGGGGCTCATATGTCATCATCTAAGAGTCTCTTCAATAATAAGATTTACCTTCGCTAATAAGTAATTACCTTCACAATAGTAATTACCCTTGTGAATAGTATTTACCTTCGTTAATAGTAAATACCTTTACCGAGACGTCGAACCACTTGTCGTTTCACATTACAAAGGCCGAACCACTTGTCGCTTTCACATTACAAGCGTCACAAAACAACTTTTCTTTTCACATCATTAGTCGTCAAGCCACTTGCTTTTTCACACGGCGGTGCTAAGCTAGAAATCTTCTATAAATAGAGGCCTAGGGCTTCATTATTTTTCACTTAATTCATTCAAGCTATAGAGAGAGAAAGTATAGAGAGAATAAGAGAGAAGAAGAAGAGTATTTTGTTACTACACCGCCGCAAAGATTCAATCTCCTACCAAATGTAAGGGGTGTTATTCTTTCTTATTCATGAAGAGAAATCAAGTTGTTATTCCATTGCTTATTATTCTCATTGGAATAACTCAGATATGCTGCCGGCTTACATTCTTCTATTATTCCTATACTTGGTGACATTCTTCTATTATTATTCTGCTGGAACATCCTGCTCATGGTGTTTTACACCCACCGGTTCCGCTTTATTATTATTATTCTTGGAACATCCTGTGCACAGTGTTTTTTACACCGGACTCGGTTCCGCCTCTTTATTATTATTCATTGGAACATCCGTCTGTGTGTTTCATGTGTTCCATTCTTTATTATTCTGCTGGACATCCTCGCGGGGTTACACCTTTTCCGCCTTTTATTATTATTCCGCTGAACATCCTGCTCAGTGTTTTACGCCGGACCGGTTCCATTCTTTATTATTCTGTTGGAACATCCCGTCTCATGCGTTTTTTACGCCTTTGACCGGTTCCGTTATTTATTATTCTGTTGGAATAACTCGCTGCAAGGCTTCTATCGCATGCACGGTGATTTCTTTTGTTATTCTATTCTTTATTATACCCAAATGGTTAAAACTTTGACTTCTATACTTCATGAAATTAGTGGAATATCCTCGATATTTGCGTTTCATCCAAAGATCTTTCATGGAAATATTCTTCCGATCATTCTTGAATTTTACTCTACAAAACAATGATCATGTTGATAATTTGGACGTTAATAATTCCCGGATAAAATAATTCTTGAACTTGTTTTATTGAATTCTTATATCATTGTCATCATCCTCATGTTTATATTTTTTTAAAGTCATATGTATTCAGAATGCATAGATGGACTTGGTATGATTATGACTGAGAGACTATTCGGTAAATCATTTAATCGTAATGTTACAAATGATGATGGTAAAAATCCTCGATTAAGCGAGTGCATTGATGGACAGATTGTTGGCATGATCATGACCATTAATGAATACACAAATATTCTCGGCCGTAGTGCATGAATAATTGTGGTCGTGATACTAAAGAATATCCTCGGTCAGTAGTGCGGGGTGATTCGATGGTGTGGAATATTTATTAAAGTTCGAGTCCGAGCTATAATAAAGATGAAAAACCTTTAAAACCTAAAAGATAGTAGACTTTATTTTCTACTTGACTCTTTTAATGGATCAGATATTCACCGCAGCTTAAACCGGTTTGTCTATTGTATTTTATCGGTTTAACATTGTTGAAGACTATTGATAATTTATTCTCGCATTATCTTAGTCATAATATTTCTTCTTGGGCTAGTTGAGCTCACCCTTTCTTTCACCGTTTCTTCGTGAAATGAGAATATAAATTTGGGACGAGCCTGGGGAAACGAGTGATGGTCCCGAAGATAGCATTAGTAGTCCTCACTATTCTCGTGAAATAGTGTGATAATAATTGTAATGAGGACTCCTTTTTGAGTTTGTATAATATCTAGTAGATTTATATTTGTATTTAAACTCACGCTTTATGTCGTATTGTACACGGCGCTTATGTTAGTAAGTTGTATTTAAATTACATACCATGTAAGTGGCGACCCAAGATGGGTGATGTATACCTAATTTTGGGGCGCCACAAGTATCACGACCACAATTTATCCATGCACTACGCCAAAGATAATCGTGGTATTCATTAGTATCACGCACCACAAATTATCCATGACTACGCCCAAAGATAATCGTGTATTCATTAAGATATCACGACCACGAATTATCCATGCACTACTACCAAAGATAATCGTGTTTTCAATTACGGTTATGATTATACCGAGAACAATCCTCGTCATAATCATACCAAGTCCATCTATGCACTACAGCCACGTATGACTTTCAACATAATATAAACACGAGGATAATGATATAAAGAATCAATCAAATGAGATAAAGGATAAATATTAAACATTTATAATATAATTTATTCAGATTCAAGAATATCCCCATGTTATCAATCACTTAATAATCTCATAATCTAATATCATTAATATTAAAACAATATTTTAATCACTTCTAAATTCATAAACAATTTATCTCAATTGTTTACGCTTTACCATATAATGCATTTAATCATTCAAAAATGCCATACTCATACGATATCATCACCAATGATCAAATCCTCATCAAAAAATATGCATATACTCTATATAGGATTCTCTAGCCATAAAATCCTATTTTCCAATTTTGTTACTTCACATAACATATTTAACTCATTTACTCATAACTAGATCATTTTTTATGAAAATACCAAATCAGTTCCAAAAATATTTCTTTTCTGGGATTTAGCATAATATAGTCCCATAATGAAAATATATTTTTCTCGGATTTTTAAAATTCATTTACTATTTTTCAAAATCAATTTCTAATTAATTTCTTAAGAAATTAGCTACCTCAAGTTTAACTCCAAAATTCCCAAATCTTGGCAGGACCTTACACATGTTAATGTGAGCCTCCAGTTTAAATTTCATGGTCATCGGAGTCATAGAACTCCGGTTATAGCGTTTTTCGTCGGAAAAACCTAAATATTGAAATAGTCATATCTTGCTCATTTTAAGTCAGAATGAGCTCATTTTTGGACAGGAGGTACTTTATACCATATACCTTCATATCCCAAAAGGCCAGAATTTTTCTCATAATTTAAGTGGCCAAAACAGCCTCTCTAAAATCATGGCATCAGCTTTTTCGATTTTTGCAGCTTTGCACTCCTTTGCTAAAATTAGTCCACACAAAAATCTACAACACCTTTTCCAGTAATTCCACTTGGATTAGTTAGGTAACTCATAGATCTAACTCTAGGACTTGACCACACTCAAAAATTCAAAATATAATAGGAGATATGGTCAATTGAATTTCATGTTACGCTTTTCACCAAAATCGGTTTTTAACTCCTCAGGATTTTTAAGAAACTTTCATGTTTTCACATACTAACCAACATAACTCATCATAACACTTACTAATACCACGTATACCTATGATTTTCATTAGTCCAATGCTTTTATTATGACTTTCATCATAATCCACGTAAACAGATCCTTTTAGTTGAAGAAATATTTGAGGGTTTAAGAAATGGGTTTTTGTACTGGGGTCAATACAAAATTCGATTTCACGCTCTAGGGTAGGCTAGGAAATCTTCAAGAATACGTCAAGAAATTTTATTAATGATAGAAATATCATTCAAAACTGCTACTCTTATCCAAGACTTGGATAGTACGTTACATTGATACTAACTGTGACTTCTATCCTTTAACCTAGATAAGACCTCACAATGATACCTATCAACTTATCATCGTCATTCACGACGTCGCCACGTAAAGTCCGCTTTGTACATTCCACACAAGGAAGTCAACAACGAAAGGATCGTGGCTCTTTACTTATGGCTTGATATAACAATAAAGGATTAACTTTAGGGTTTGGTTACTTTGAATTAAGATAACAAAGTTGGTTAGAATATGAAAAGCTAACAACCTTACAAAAAGAATAATGAGTAGTTAATCAATCGCTTTTCAAAAATTACCTCAAAGGCAAGTATTTTCAAAGAGATAAGATCGACGGTGTAACGTGAAAGTGTTTATTTGAATCAAACAAGATTTAAAAATAGTAAGCGAAACGAAGGCTCCTACTAACGAAGTTTCAACCAATAAGTCAAAGTTTAACTTCTTCTGAGTCAAATTTAAACGTTGAACACAACTAGGTGAAATAAAAGAGTGGGTAGAACCGGTATCTAACACAGATAGACTTCGCAAGAGCTTATGATTAACTTACCCGTGATAATTTTATTCGTGTTCCTCGTCACGAGAAAAATAACGCCTCTTTAAACTCTACGGGCTTTGGTTTGTCTGGACAAATTTTTGGTGCCTCCATCCTAGTTGAATTTGTCTTCGGTAAACGACAAAATCGAGCTAAGTGACCTTCTCTTCCACAATTATAACATGCTTTGGACAGCATGGCGCAGTTCGAACTGATGTGTCCCTCTCCTCCGCATTTGAAGCATATGATAGGTGGTCTTTCTCCTTCCTTAACAACGGGTGCTGGTGCTGACGTCTTTCCATCATTGTTGAATCTCCTTTTCTTGAAATGTCCATTCTTATTGCTTTGACCCTGATTACCACCGAAGTGGTTACCATATCTGGCCTGTTGATTCCCTCCACGCTTGTTGTCACCGCTTCGATGACTACTCTCGCTGGTATTATAATTTTTGCGCACCGCTTCTTTTTTAGTCATAGTTGACTGACGTTATCGCTACTCCACTAATCGAGCCCTATTTACAACATCCTCAATACAAACACAGCTTTATGAGAAATAAGATGTTGACGATTCTCCGCTTCAAACCTCTTAAAAACATTCGCGCCATTCTCTTCTTCATTATCCACCAAGTGGGACGAAATCGTGATAACTCCGCAAATTTTGCCTCGTATTGCGACACTCAATCCATATTATTTTGTTCCAACTTGATAAACTCCACCTCCTTCATGTGGCGAATACTTTCGTGAAAGTATTTGTCGTTGAATGCCTCCCTCGAACTTCTCCCAAGATATCTTCATGACAAAGAAAGTTAAGTCGCTTTTCCGATTCCCATCAAGAATCGCCTCTCCGCAAGAATATAAAGGCGTAAAAGGAACCTTTTGCTCCTCGGAGCATCCCAAGACATCAAATATCTTGGTAATCTGCTTTATCCATGCTTCCGCCAAGTGGTTTTGGCTCTCCTTAAACTCCCGGTGGTCCCAGCCTCCTTGAATTGTTTAGCGGTGACCGCAGAGAGTTTTCCGTGTTTCCACCTACGCTTTTGGATGTAAGTCGCTTTCACCGATGTTACATGAATTCTAAAACCTCTTAAACGCACTGTCGTTCATCAATTGATTAGTGTTGTTGTTTACGTGAGGATTATCGCCATCCTGTTGCACATTCTCCCCGATTATTGATCCATGGAGAATCAACAAGTGTCCTGTGCTCCATTCTTATTCTCAACATTCTCGGATGCCATTTTCAAACACCGCCACAAAATAAGGGTTAATTGACATACGACATATTATCACTATACTCCTACCGACCAATCAAATACCAAATAAACTTAGGTAGGTCATACTAGCGAAGGAATTCCTATATCTCCCTCCTAGTTCTAGTCTCACATCTTAGCCGTGGATCATATCCCTAAGCTCGATACCAACCGTGACGCCCCCCAAATTAGGTATACGTCACCCATCTTGGGTCGCCACTTACATGGTACATAAATTCAAATACAAACTTAATTATACATCCGTCGTAGAACATACGACAATACATAAAATGAGAGTTATAATAGAATATTGTCATTTAGACAATATCCATACTCAAGGAGTCCTCATTACAATTATTATCACACTATTTCACGTAATAGTGAGGACTACTAATGCTATCTTCAGACCATCACTCTTTTCCCAGACTCGTCCCAACTATGTTCTCATTTCACGAAGAGAACGGTGAAAGAAAGGGTGAGCTCAACTAGCCCAATAAGAAATATTATGACTAAGATAATGCGAATAAATTATCATTAGCCTTCAACAATGTTAAACCGATAAAATACAATAGACAAACCGCCTAATCTGCAATGAATACGCAATCCATTAAAAGAGTCAAGTAGAAAATAAAGTCTACTATCTTTTAGGTTTTAAAAGGTTTTCATCACTTTTTATCATTAAGACTCAGCTTTAATGAATAAACCACAATATCTAATCATCCCCTGCATTACGGTCCAAGGATTTTCATCAAATTATCAATGGTCACGACTATACCGAATCACCCCCGGTCATAATCATACCAAAACTATCCATCAACGCATTACAAAGCCACTGAGGACTTTTGTCACATCATTTATATCAAGCCATGATTATACCGAATGATCCCTGGTCATAATCATACTAAGTTCATCTATGCACGTAAGCCAAAGATAACATAATATAACATGAGGATGATGACAATGACATAATAATTCAATAAAACAAGTTCAAGAATTATTTAATCTAGGAATTATTAACGTCCAAATTGTCAACATGATACTGTTTTGTAGAGTAAAATTCAAGAATAATCAGAAGAATATTTCCATGAAAAGATACTGGATGAAACGCAAATATCAAAGATATTCTACTAATTTCATGGAGTATAAAGTCAAAGTTTTAACCAACCGGGTATAATAAAGAATGGAATAACAAAAGAAATCACCATGCATGCGGTGACTTGACATGATGTGTTATTCCAATGTAATAATAATAACGGAACCAGTCGTGAAATTCACAATCGCATGTGATGATCCAAATGTAATAATAAATGCTTGAATAATAAACAATGGAACCAGGTCCGGTGTAAAACACACGACATGTGATATTCCAATGTAATAATAAATGCGAATAATAAACAATGGAACCAGTCCCCTGTAAAACACACGCATGTGATATTCCAACGAGTAATAATAAAGAATGGAATAATGTAAGAAGATCACCAAGTATAGGGATTCCACAGATACAAAAGTTATTCCAATGTAATAAATAAGAATGGAATAATATAAGGATTTCACCAAGTATAGGTATCGCCACAGACACAAGGTTATGTATAGGGTATACCACTTTTACAAAAGTTATTCCAATGTAATAATAATGAATGGAATAATGTAAGTTCTCTTCATGAATAAGAAAGAATAACACCCCTACTTACGTACAACAAATAATATTCCCTACCGTAAAAGACACCTGGATATCAAAGTAAAGAAGTACCGTATCATCTTCTTCTTTCTCTCTATAGATTTTCTCTCTATAGCTTCTCTCTATAATTTCTCTCTAGAGTTTCAAAGAATTAAGTAAGAAAATAATGAAGGAATGAGCTTCTATTTATAGGAAAATAGAATGCATAGTAATTAATCCATGAACTATCCGTATTTGATTTACTTTAATCAAGGTCCATATTTAAAGCAAAATCTTTTAAATAAAATATCATATATTCTATTTATATAAAAAACATTTTACTCTGCAACACTATGCAAAACACTATGCAACACTATGCATAATAAAATATAATATATTCTATTTATGTAATAACTTTAATAAAGTATTCATTTTATATAAAAGATGTTTCGCTTTTATTACGTTAATATTAATACGAATAAAACAAAACGTCATTATCGCTTATAATAATTCATATTATTAATCGTGAATAATGGAATCAAACCGAAAAACTTCTCACATAAGCATCAATAATCAATACCGTAATGCTACTACGCAACCACACGACATCGCATTTTTACTAATGAGTAGTTCAACAAGATCAACGGTAAAACTTCCATAGTTATTTCAATAAAATATTTTTGTTGTTTTCTCAATCCGACAATAATTATGTTGTGGGGTCCACCAATGATTGAGCTATTGTACGAATATTCCATGACCAATCGAATATAATATAACCACTTGCATACTTTGCAAAATTTATAAATACTACCCACAACTATAATATTATCTCAAATTCACACCATAATATTAAAAATTATTTCGACAAAATTTAAATCTTTATTGATAAAATCTGGGGTCTCACAAGTATTGTATTAGTTTATTTTTCGTATTGTATTAATTTAGTTTATGTTTGGAGTAGAAGTTGATTAAATTACTTTTCATTATATGTTTGTTAGAGAATCGTTAATTAAAGGGAGTTTTCTTATTTATTTTTAATCTTCTTCTCTTTTTATTTTAGTTAGTTTATTTATTTTCATGTCTAGTTAATTTTTTTATAACTAGGGACGAAGATGAAATTAAACAATTATTCATGACAATATTTTTCATATCTTTAATTATTTATGCTTTTATGTTTAATTGATTTCGCATTCATGTTTCGTTATTGAAATATTTTCGCTTTTATAGTTCTTATGTGATTTTAAATTAATTAAGAGGTTTTGATATATTATTATTAAGATATGAGTTTTTCATAATCCACGATACTCGAAGAAGTTTTGATGGGTTATAGTTAATCCTTTCATAATCTCAATGTTATTTGTAAAATTACTAAATTAAAGAAAAGGAAGATCAAAATCATAATTAAGTTATAAAAATAGAAGAGATTGAATTACTTATTATGTTTATTGTTTAATGGATTCAGATTCCTAGATTGCTTACTCAATATTAGTTTTCATATTCTAGTTAATCAATTTTCAATCATTATTTTTAATTCGCCTAAAAATGATATTAAGGATACATCAAAATTAATGTAGTCTTTGTGAGTTCGACCTATACTTGTCGGTTCTTCAATTGACAATGTGCACTTGAAGTTATATATTTTTATCACATCAGCGAACATGTGAGCAGATTTTTGCGTGTAATTAGGTGTGTAGGTAGAGTATTATTTATAGTGAATTAAAGTGAGTTCAATGAGATATGTTCTACTAATTAAATTCATGAATCATAAAATATCATAATTATATCAATCATTAATTGAATACATTGTATCTTTAATACAAAATGTATGTTAAAACTTGTGTAAAAAACATTTGAGCTGTTGAATTGGTCTAAACGACTCGGTATTTATCTTGTTATATTTTGATATTGATTATAATTATTAAAATTTTAATAATCTAAAACATACTATGAATTAAAAATTTATTATTTATTATTTTCAATTGACTACCAAAAGTTAAAATGTAATAATTATTTTATTTTATTTTATTTTTTGGAATGGCAGAGTAGCAGCAAGCACTAAGATTGGCTATATGCTTTAATTATTCAGTTTATTGTCGTCGGATCGAAGATTATTCTCCTTAAATAGCATTCTCCTAAATAACATTAACAATAAAACTACGTTGCTGGAGGAAGCGGTGGCATTTTTATAAATACAATGCCACCGCGTATTTACAAAAATGTCACCGCATCCCTCCAAAACGACGTAGTTTTAATAAAAGAATGCTATTTAAGGAGGAATACTATTTAAGGAGAATGCTCTTGATCCTTACCGTTCAGTCTATTTCATTGAGTTTTATTAAACAGCCTCTAAGTGAGGTTTATTTTCTATGTTGGCTTACAAACTCTTACCTTTTCCCTAAATTACAAAGGGTATAGGTACTGGATTTTATTTTAATATAACAAATTGACAAAATTGAAGAGTACTATGGACTCTTCAAAATGTAGTGTCTAACCGAACACTCCATCAGAGTTTGTGTAACATAGATGCACGCCGCAGGAGACTCCAAGGTAAAATTATTAGGGCACTCATAACAGTTTTGGTAAAGAGTAAACTAGCAATCAGGGAAACATAAAAGAAACTAAAAACCAAACCAACAAACAACAGAAGGGTGTCTAGAGGTTAAAAACTCCAGGTGGGTAATTGTACTAAGAAAATCATTCACAGTGCACCTTAAAGATGCATTCACCTGTATTCAGAACTGAGGATTAAAGTGGCAAAAGGAAGATATGCCGCATCAGGAACATTGCTTAAACAGACGGGCCAAATAAAGTATTTAAATAAGACCAAGAATCTCTGAAGATAGAATAAGCTTACTACATAAACATAGTTTAGTGACAACCATAATGTGCTAAATTGCAGGCAGTAGTATTTCTACATGGAACTAATCTTTGAAGTGCAGAGTAGGTTACTAGGTTTGCAATCAAACAATGTCACCTAGCTGTGAACACTCGGTCCTAAATGTAGTGTGTACAAGCCATACTCAATATCAAACAAAGGCCACACACCCCTAACAAAAGTAGGTCAATTGAAACAACGTTTGCAATATTGACAGGCCAAACGAACAGTCTTTAATTCTCTTAGTTAAAGCCCTGATATGAATGTATCTGCCACATGTATGTATACAATAAATCACCTTCACCAAGAGTCCAAGATCATGAAAAGAGTTGTGATGTCGTAAAAGTTATTCATAAGAAGAGATGAGTAGGGGAGATTTGAGAGTAAAATAAACAAACAAGTATGGATATGTATGTACTCGTGTACAAGTGTATCTATACTATGATTTACATTTATATACACACACGCATGATCACACGTTAGAATGCTTGTGAAAACATTAAACAAATTAGATAGGTCCAAAGATAAGTCTTAACTATACCTCATCAAAATTCTAATCAAATTTTTCATGCCACTAACAGATTGCACTGTGAAACAAAATTAAAAAAAAATCCTTGTACGAATCAGGAAAAAGTAACATGAGTTATACTGAGATATTATGATGTTGTTGGAAGACTGGCAAGCGAAAACCATTTCCAAACTCAGAACGATTGTACAGATAACCATCAAGCCAAACGAAAATATACATTCAATTGATGAAACAATATCATTCATAATAAGCACAGCTATCAGTTAAAAATCAGTAATCCAGCCACTCAAACATTACTGAAGTTACAAAACCAGTTATAACCCTTCAAGTAATCACTAATGTGCTACCAAATCAAATCAAATCAAATCAAAAACAAAATACTATATAATATTGAAGCATTAAGCATCACCATATCCCATTATCTATAACCTTAGCACCAATCAGTTAACTCCCAGCAGTAGGCAATGCCGCCATGAAAGAGTTGTAAGAAGACTCAGATCAAAGTGAAGTTGCCTCGACTGCTGTTCCATCAACTCATCAGCCACGCCCCATGTTCGCCAGCCTCGCAATCCACTCTCTCATCTTAGTCTTCCTTCAAAATCAGGCCCCAATATTGACAGCTTATTAAGGGAGGCCGACAAATCCGATAACAACGGATGAACCTGATCAACAGCCACCATGTTCAGCTTCAATGAATCCATCGCCGTTATAAAATTCTGTACACATTCCGCCACAACGGCAGCTGAAGTGGTGCCTGACATTGCAGCGGCCGCTCTGTGCTCCACCGTGGCAGGCACACCAGAGGTCACGAGACGGTTCAGGGCAGCCGGGCAGTCCATTTTGTAGGTATCTTCAAATCTCTCAATATTGGGAACAATGTCCTTGAGTGTAGAAGATAGAGTTTTGAAATGAGCTATAACCTTTAGGCATTCCAGTTCGTACT
This sequence comes from Panax quinquefolius, assembly GCA_020205615.1. Lineage (NCBI taxonomy): Eukaryota > Viridiplantae > Streptophyta > Magnoliopsida > Apiales > Araliaceae > Panax > Panax quinquefolius. The sequence goes on from CM035167.1 coordinate 16,088,231, forward strand.
CAGATGACGAAATTATATCCCTAATATATGCCTTTTCGAGCTTCTCTGTTGCCTTTATAATGGCAAATAGCTCCGCAAAGTTCTCATACATCTCTCTTTCACGTTTATCGTTCCACAGCTTCACATCCATTAGAGAGTATATATTTTTTAGGTTTTTTTTTTCTTTTCTTTTCTGTAATTGGAAATGGAGAAGAGAACGGGACACGCGCAAAGAGAGGATCACACCTTCTTCACTGAATAAACAATCGAAAATTACCATTCATCATATTCAACACAACATAGCATATATGTGTATAAAATCAGAATCTCTGTGCATATATTTCCAAAAATTAGACCGAAATATAGTGAACGAAAGAAAGAAATCCGAAGAGCTATTGAAGACTGAAGATTTAATAGCAGATTAATCAACAGAAAAATAAAAATCACAAATCAAAATAGCTAGATTTGGATCCATAAATGAGCAATCGTACCTCAGGAAAAAAAATCATATTGTGCATAACTGTACAGAAATCATTACATATGTACCAGTATATACATGTATATATATATGGAGAGAGAAAGAGAGAGAAGAGAGATACTTACAGAGAGTAAAAAACGCGGCTTTGAAAAATGCGACGGTGAGGTATTGCAGATGAAGAAGACGAAGAATAGGAAGAGAGAGATCGAGACAGAGAGGAGGAAGCAGGTTGTTTATTGTAATTTGTACGCTTGCACAGAGAGAGGTTGCGTGTGGTTTTTATTCCAATAAGTTACCCAAAGTGAAAGGACCTCACGTGCTATACCCGTGCATTTTTTATTTTATTTTTTGAAAAAAAAACCTAGTTTCTTTTTGTTTTTTTAAAAAGAAAACTTTTGTGATTTAAGAATTTTTGTGCTTCTTTTGACGGGCGAAAACGTGAATGGTTAGTATGAAATTAATTTAGTGTCGACACGTAAATCGGGATGTGATATTTCTATTTGCGTGTCAGCACGGTAATCGGATCCGACAAAAATTTACAAAATATAATAAACAATGTAAGAGGGAATACTGTGGTGTAAACACATTTTAAGTTTTTTAATTTTTGTGATAGTAATTTATTTTTATGGTAATTTCTATTTAATTTTTTTATCTTTCAATTTAATCTTTTAAATTTTATATTTTATTTCACGTAATTTACGCAAGGAATGTGTGTTACCGTATACTAATAGTTAATATGACTGGTAATGTTTGTGGACAATAATAAAGGTAGAATGGTTTTCCAAGAGGGTAAAAATTATTACTAGACCATAATTAATTTAGTGGGGCAAGCGGCAACTAGGAGTGAGCAAAAAATGGATAAAATTGAATTATCGAACACAACCGAATTTTTTAACCGAATTATTTCGATTTTTCGATTTTTTTTTCATATTTCGGTTATATCCGATTTATTACTCGGTATTCGGTTTCGGATTTGGTTTTTTAAAAATAGCTTATTCGGGTATCCGAATTACCGAATTTATTAACTAAAAAAAGGGACCAAGTTTATACTGGACAGGATTTCTATAGTTAGCCCAAAGCCCAATGATGAATGGCCCAAAATCATACCCCCAGGCCCCAACACTTGTTAACATAAGTTTTCTCCTCTCAAGTCCGGAAGTCCCAACCCTGTCCATTTGTCCACTAACAGAGACACAGAGTACACTAATATGAATTTATATGATTCATGGTTTTATATTAGATCAAATCTGAGATCCCACTCATCGGCCATCGCAGATCTTATTTCCCATATCCCGTATCTCTTTTCTCTCCGCCTCTCAGTTTCGACTTTCGACCATATCCTCTCTCTTCTCCGCCTCGTATCTCAGTTTCGATTTCTCCGTTTTTCTCAATCTCCGGCCTCCGCCTTACCCTTGGCAGTTCCCTTCGCCGAATTTTGTTCTTCAACCTTCAAGATCCCATGACTCGATTTTGTAGAGATCTGCCTGAGAGACACCGTGACCATCATAAACGCCCGAAGAGATGAACGAGCGAGATCTCAGCGGTCTTCATCTGTACTTCAATCTTTTTTCTAAGGTAGTAATCAAAAAGGGTGGAATCTAAAACAGGAAGGTTCATATGTAATATGTAGGGAGGTTGACATGGGAAAAAGTTATTGCATACTTTAGTTGATTTTTTTCTTCATCTGTTGATTTTTTTCATCTAAAACAGGGAGGTTCATATGTAATACTTTAGTTGATTTTTTTCTTCACCTGTTAATCTTTTTTCTTCATCTGTTGATTTTTTTTATTGTAAATGGTAACAGGGAGCACAGGTTCGGTTATTAATCGAAATGTCCGAATTTATAATTCGGTATTTCGATATTCGATAATTCGGTTATTGTCAAGTTTGGTTACTAATTCGGATACTGAAATTATGATTATTTCGGTATTCAGTTATAATCGAATAACCTATTCGGTTCGGTTATAACCGAATGATAAGGCCTAGCGGCAGCACCCCCAAGCCAAAGTTTTTAGATACTTTTATATTTTAGGTTATATATATATATATATATATATATATATTATGGGGACTAATTTATAGTTAACGTTGTAAAAAGTGTATATTTTTATAACAAATCTTGATTGTTCATTCAGATATCTAACAATATATACTGCTTCCATCATTTCCAGTATTTCGCAGTTGGACAGATGACCAAAATACCCCTTCATGTAAATGTCTCCATCTGCAGTATTAAACTACGGACGCTAGGTATGACCAAATGGCCAACTGAAAAATGACACCGTTTATAAATAAGTCCCGTCTGCTGCTGTATTAATTTTTGGATGCCAAATTCAATTTTTTAGTTTTCAAGCCTTCAATCAATAATGCTCGCATCATCATTACAGACTCAGAAGAAAAATAAACCAAGAAAAGATGAGCAGTATTTAGAGATACATTTAGAAATAGTTTTAGATGTTGATCGAGTATTATCATGTCACTCCTGCTGTATTTCTAGCCATGTTAGTTTAAAGAAGAGTAAAATACACTGGCACCCTCTGTAGATAATCATAATAACACTCACCACCTTCTAATTTTTCAAGAATAACAAGACTTCTACTACCACAATATGTAATATTCACTACCCCTAGTGTGGTTGAATTAACTAATATTTAAAAATATTTTAAATATAATGCCTAATACACCCTTCAAGTTATAATGCTTAATTTCTCCACTAAATATAAATTTGTATATCATAATTTTTACTTTACTTGATCTAATTAATTAAATTATAAAATTGTGCAATAAATAACATAAAATTTAAAAAATAATAAATATTCATTTTATCGGAAAATAAAGTCATACAATTTTTACTAATTAAATTTCTCAAATATTAAAATTTATGTGATATATATTCAAATATATTTTTTGTAATTAAAAAGTTTAAAGTTAATACCCATAAAATTACAAATTAACGCAAATAAAATAATAATTATTTTTTTTTTAAATATTAAAATTTACGTAAAACAAACTTATTATTACAATTTAAACGAATCTTATTACTCATATAAAAAAAGTATTAAAAATTATATTAATTATTTTTCTCATATATTAAACTAAACATAAGCCACACTTAAACATAATTATTTACAAATAAAATGACAAATGTTACTCAAAAAAATATATATATTAAAAGAATTTTTTTTACAAGATAGAGGTTGTAATAAATATAATTATTTTTTTATTTAACATCGCATAAAAACAACGTCAACTCAGTATACTAAAAAAATATAATCAAAATCATAAACATCCCAATTTTTATATATACTCAATAAAATTTAACTTATAAAAATTATAATATGAAACTAAAATTCAAATAATATTTTTTTGTTGTTAAGCACCAAAAACTAAACTATCAATATACTCAATCACTCTAATTAGAATAGCTTTCATTAATAATTTAATTTAATTTTTTTAATATTTGTATCACTTATCCAAAAATATGTGTTAATTAAACTAAATTAGTTTTTATAAGTTACCAACAATTTAAATGAGATAGTTTTAATTACATATAAAACTATAATTAAAATGTATTGTATTAAATAAAGGATAATTAAACACACACATATATATATATATATATATATATATATTATTTAGTAATTAAAATTTGATAAAATACAAGGATAAATATGTAACTTTATGGTAAAACTAATGATTTGGTCATCGAAGTTGACACGTTTTATCGAATTCACGATTAAACTTTTAATTTTTCAAATTAAGTAACTGAACTAATTTAAATTGTTAAATCGGGTCATTCCGTCAAATATGGCTCACGGACGTTACATTTTTTCAACAAATATATGACGTGGACTTAAAAAAGAAAAAGAAAAAAAAGAAGAAAATGACATGGCTTTTGAAGAAAATGACATAAGATTACACTTTTCTCGAGAATCAGAAACTTATGAAACACGAATCACAGCCATCTGCAATCTGTCATATTTCCCGTTAATATTTACAACAACACGAATCTTATCTCTCCTCAAAACATGGAATTCAAGAAAATCCTTACCCTTGAATGTCGCATTCATACGAGTAAATCATTCGCTAGTGTGTCCTACCTAAGCTTATTTGTTAGTTGGTTAGTATATAGGGATATTATGTGATATATTGATTTCCTTAATTAACCCTTGTTTTATGACAGTATTTGAGAATGTCGACTGAGAATATTAACAGTGGAGTAAATGAGACTCGTGTTCAAAATACAGGAGGAAATGATAGCAATTCACGGGTGGTCACAGCTAAACAGTTCAAAGAGTTGGGACCACCAAAATTCTGGGGAAAGCCGGATCCGATTAAGGCGAAGACGTGGGTCAAACAAATTACCAAGATATTTGATGTCTTGGGATGCACAGAGGAACAGAAAGTTCCATTCGTTACTTTTATGTTCCAGTAACGAGGCGGATTACTCTGTGGAATCGTGAATCGTACCCATTCAAATTTGACTCAAGATGTCATTGGAGATGTTTGAAAATGCGATTCAATGACAAGTACTTCCCCTAAAAGTATTCGCTATACGTATGAAGGAAGTGGAGTTTATTAGACCGGAGCAGAATAACATGACGGTGTCCCAAAGACGAGGCGAAGTTCATGGAGTTATCCAGTTTCACCCTCATTTGGTGGAGAATGAGGAACGTATGACGCGGATGTTTCGAGAGGTTTGAAACCCGCATACGCCGAATCTCATTTCTCATAAATTTTCTCTCTGATCGAGATGTTGTCAACATGGCTCAACAGTTGTTAGAATGCGAGATAACGAGTACGCTCAACCGAGGGACCATAACCGATCATCTCAAGATAGCGATCATCGAATAACGATAACCAAATGGAGAAAAAGAATACTGACAAAGCGGAACCACTCTGGTGGTAATCGTGGCCATGAAAATAGAAGAAGTGAGTCGGGAGAAGATTTTAAATAGAGGAGATTCAACAACGACCATGCGAAGACGCTGCCATGCCAAGAAGAATCGGTTCCAAGGAGAGAGAAAGACCACCGGTCGTATGTTACAAATGCACGGTAAGAGGATATATCATCATTTCAAACCCCCTACAACAGCTTAAGGTATGCTATAATTGTGGAAAAGAAGGACATATCGCTCGAGATTAGACGCAGATCGAAACCAGATCCAATGGAATGGTGACTCAAAAGGATGTCCCGAAAAAGTCAAAGTCAACGATTCTGGAAGAGCGTTTATGTCGTGACTTCAATAAAATGCGAGGAACCCGAACGGTTAGCACGGGTTAGTTAATTATAAATTCTTGCGAAGTTTATACCTTACTTGATACCTGTTCTACCCATTCTTTTATCTCTTTTGCTAAGGCTCAACATTTGAACTTGACTACGGAGAAATTAGATTTTGACCTATTTATGGAGACTTCGTTAGGAGAAACTTTCATTACATCCGTTGTTTAGAAATCTTGCTTGATTCAGGTTGGCACTATCACATTACCTGTTAACCTTATTTCTATAGAGATATTTGCTTTTGATGTGATTTTAAGGTTAACTATTCATCATGCCGATATTGATTACTTTCATAAGGTTGTTAGTTTTCATATTCCTAAGCAACCTGTTATTCGAATTCAAGCAATCAAACCATTGTAGTCAAACATTTTCATATCAAGCCATGAAGTTATTCGTTTATTATGGATGTCAAGTTTTCTTAGTCCATGTTATGGATTTGAATAAAGACACGTCAGATTTGAATAATATTCCTGTTGTTATTGATTTTTCCCGACGTATTTCTGAAGAATTTCTTGCTTACTCCCAAAGCGATATTAAATTTTGTATCGACTTTGAACCCGGTAGACAAAACTCATTTCTAAAATCTCATATCGAATGGCTCTATTGAACTTCGTGAGTTAAAAATTCAACTATAGAATTTGGTACCGAGCCTTTATCTGGTGACTTCCTTTGTGGAATGCACCGCCGCCAGACTCTCCGTAGGGGACACCATATTCGTGCGATAGTAAACTGATAGGTGTCATTGTAACATGCTATCCAAGGTTGGGATATGAGTCACAGTTGAGAACAACCTAAGTCGGTAATCGAAATACGTAGCTTTCTAGGCTTAGTTGGTTATTATCGGAGATTCGTTGAAGGATATTCTCGAATCGCTATTCCATTAACGCAATCCACTCGTAGAGATACAAAATTTGAATGGAGCAAGGAATGTGGGAAGAGCTTCGAAGAACTCAAGAGGAGACTCATTTCAGCACATGTTCTGACCATGCCATCCTGGAAAAGCGAACGTGGTAGTGACATGTTGAGTAGAAGATCGATACAAGTACGAGTACGATATTGTCAAAGACTCATTTCAGATAATTTACAAATAATAGAGATGGAGATGAAAACTCTAGTACCCACGTGATGATATACGAGTATAATCGACTTTTTCGGTCCAGTAAAGTTAAAGTCGCTTTCTACACAATCGAGTGATGAATTTGAAGAAGGAGGTGCAAGAGGTTGTTATTTTAAAAGCGAGAATCGGTGAGGTGAGGAAAGCTCAAACCTTCGATTTATTAATCCATTTGTGGAGAAACCATGCTATTGAGAAAATGACATGGGAGTTGAAAACGGAAATGAAAGCGAGGTATTCTAATATTTTCGAAACACCAGGTACGTACGTCAATTTCGAGGACGAAATTTCATAAGGAGAGGAGGTTGTAAGACCCCAAATTATTAATAAATGAAATTTATTTTCCTCTATTTATTATTTTGAAATAGTAAGGGTTGATTTGATTAATGTGGATAGTTATGGGTAAAATACGCAAATATTTCGAATAAGCAAGTGGTTATAAAATATTCATTATTGTCGAGGAATATTCGTTTGTCGTGGAATATTCAATGCTCGTCGGGGAATATTCGCATGACGGTACCAGTCTTTTTGTGGGTCCCATAACGGAAAGCGATTGGATGAAGAAAACGACAAATATAAGTTGTTTATAAATATCTACAGAAGTTATTCTGCAATTATCTTTGTTGGAATACCCGTGGTTAAAACACACTAATATGCGTTGTTGAAAAGAAGACACCAGTATTGCACCAATTATTTATTCTTACGTGAAGACCTTACTACTAATAATTGTTACGATAATTATCGCTCAATATTTTATTTTATTGATTCAATAATTGTTTGCGTTGATTTTTTTATATTATTGTTGTTTCAATAATTGTCACTACACAAAGATTTTTCATTATCGAAGCGATAATTCATATTATCCTAATAATATTATTAGAAAATATTATTGGCAATTTCTAGAAAGTTCTCGTACAGGAGGTTTGGTCACCTAATTAAGCGCCAAAGAAGAGAGAAATTCTTATTGAAAGCCCTCTTTCCAGAACTCACCGTTGTCAATAATGTGATTCTCTAATATTATTTGTGAATAATTAATTATTGATTTATATGATGAGAAAATATTGATTTTATGAGGATATAGATGGAGAAAATTTTTAATGTGACAATTGTTGAAAATTAATATTTTATCTTTTTCTGATAAAATAATTCATTTAAATATATTATTTTAATAATATATTAACGATGATATTTTTATAATGAATGTGCGATATGTGAGTATATGAGGAGGAAGAGTATTTTTGTGGCATTAAATGTTTAACACATGTTTTGTGTGTTGGTGGACACAATTATTGATCGAAATTTGATTATAGATCGTAAAATCGCCTGCTTTTGGATTTCTTTGCCAATTTCTGCTTGGAATTTGGAAAACTTTCTTCTGCAAAGTTGTAGAGAATTGAATTTCCTATAAAAAAACGCGAGATTCAATTTTTCCGATAAAAGGGCTATTTATTATGAATTATTGAAGTTCAAATAATTGATTTTTGGAAGTTTAAAATATTTTTAATTACAAAACGTTTTTTCATTTTTGAAACTCATTTAACATGTGATTAGGAGGTGAATTCAGATTGTTAGTAAAGTATGAAGTTGTGGAAAAATTATAATATTAATTTATTAAATTTTCTACTTTGGTGTTCTAAGCATTTTCCTATAAATAGGGTGCTTAGGTTAGAATTGAAAATCACACCGAAACCCAAGTTTTTTTTCTCTATATTATCGAAAGTGTATTCTTGTGAGTATTTTGAGTATATTTTGAGTATTGCTATACGGTGCAAGTTCAAGTCATAGCCTATATTCTATGTGTTTCAAACTTAGAAGATCTTGATCTTTCGAGGTAAGGGATGTTATTTTATTCGAAAATGATATTATTTCTTCAATATCATTATCGCCGAAATATCGGTTGAAATTTTTTATCAAATTTGGAACTTTTTCATGCTCGGGTTACTATTCATGAGTTACTATTCACGAGTTACTATTCATGAGTTACTATTCACGAAGTTCTTATTCACGAGTACTATTCACGAAGCGTGAAGATGTTTTTTTGTGAAATTTCTATCTTTTGGTGTCTGATTTACTATTCACGATACTCAAGACTATTCACTTATACTTATTATTCAATTTAAAAATGAAATTTCTTCTTTTCGTCTAAAATATCTATTACGGATACTAGCTTTGATTGTATCCATGTTTTGATCATTCGTGAATTTTACTCCACTCGATTACTTATGAAGTATTTTTGAACTTGGATTGTTTAAAATACGAATCCTTAATATTTGTTCTTTTGTTTCAATTTGGATTCGCTTCTTTTAAAATATTTTTCATCATCCTCACCCTACATGATAATATAACCGAATATCTTTGGCCCGTAGTGCAAAGATGAATGATTTCGATGAATATCTTTGGCCCGTAGTGCAAAGATGAACAGTGTTTGTATTTAACATGACTTAATCGATGAATATCTTTGGCCTCAGAGTGCAAAGATGAATATTTGATTCCAGATATATATTGATTGATGTTACAGGGATAAAATATCGACGATGAACTTTTTCTGAAGATAGTAGTTTGCATTCTCTACTTAACTCATCTAATGAATTGTTGTTTCCGCTGCAGTTGTTGATTTAAAACTGGTTGTCTATTGTATTCTATTAGATTTTTCCTTGTTGAAGACTAACGATAATTTGTTCTATATTATCTTAGTCATAACATTCTTTACTAGGCTAGTTGAGCTCACCCTTTCCTTTTGTTCCATTTTTCTTCTCAGGAGGCGAGAATGTAGCGAGTACTAGTCGGGGTATGGAATGAAGGTTCTAGAGAGAGTTGTTTAGTAGTCCTCACCATTTTTGTAAAATAATGTATCAATAATTATGATGGAGATTTATTTGCGTGTGGATATTGTCTAGATGGCAATATCTGTATTTAAACTCACAGTTTATATGTTGTAATAATAAAGTTGTAGTTATTTCTGTACCATGTATTTGGCGACTCAGAATGGGTTGGATGGAATGGACCTATTTTGGGGGCATCACAATTTTCTTCTTCTTTTTTTTAAGTCCACGTCAGATATTTGCTGAAAAATGTAACGTCCATGAGCCATATTTGACAGAATGACCCGATTTAACAATTTTAATTAGTTCAGTTACTTAATTTGAAAAATTAAAAGTTTAATCGTGAATTCGATAAAACGTGCCAACTTCGGTGGCCAAATCATTAGTTTTGCCGTAACTTTATCTATTTATTCAACCCTAAAAACTTGCAGGGGTACTAACTGTTACTTAAGAAACTAGAGGAGAGGTGAGTGTTATTATGATTATCTAGAGGGGGTGTCACTGTATTTTACTCTTTAAAGAAACAGAAGCACCTCTTAACATCGTTGTTTTACTAATGAATATCGTTTTTTGGGATGGTAAGGAAAAAAACTGCGAATACTGAAAATAAATTCGGGGGGAAAATAGCCAACCATTCTTGCTAACAGAACTAACAGTGAAGGAAAATGCCTTTACTATATCTAAGACCACACCACCAACTAAATTCTGATTTCAAAACAATGAACCATGAGTTGGTTTGTAAAAGCAGATCATACCCAAGGAATTTTTTAAGGATACACAGTACAAGTAATTTGCTCGTACTGGTTAGAACGTTTCGTGATACAATATCAAAGCAAAGTCAGCTTTCAGTTCATGTCCTGTTGTAATTTTACGCAGATATTAATATAGCCATCAAATGAGAGAATTTGTTACAATTATCGCCTACAGTTAATTTGTTTTGTAAGACCCCAACTTTTATGAATAAAGATTAATTTTTTTCGAAATACTCCCTCCGTCCTAGGATAAAAGTCCTTATTACTATTTAGGGTAGTCCCATGTTAAATGTCCACTTTATTTTAATAACCAAACTTTTACACATTTTTTCCTATTATGCCCGTAGCATTAAATATCTCATACTTTTCATATTCTAATTCTCTCTCCATATTTAATGACATTATTATGGGCAATTTTGTCATTTTATTCCTCTTCTTAATATGCGTGAAAAGTCCACCAGGACTTTTATCCTGGGACGGAGGGAGTATATTTTTTTGAATATTATGGTGTGAATTCGATATAATGTTATAGTTGGTGTAACATTTATAAATTTTGCAAAGTAAGCAAGTTGTCATAAAATATTCGTTTGGTCGGAGAATATTCGTTTTAACATGGAATATTCGTACGACGACAAAATTATTGGTGGACCCCACAATGTAATTCATCATCGGAGTTAGAAAATGACGTAAATATCTTTTATAAAAAAACTACGAAAGTTTTACTCGTTAATCGGTTGAAATACCCGTGATAAAAGTACAATAATACACTTGGTTGTATAAGAAGCACACCAGTATTGATTATTGATGCTTACGTGAGAAGTCACTCAGTTATACTCAATTATTGCTAAAGTAATTGCTGCATAATATCTCATATTATTGATTTAATTATTTTCATTGTATAATCTGCACAATATTTTATATTATTAAATCAATAATTGAGACGACAAAGTTATTCATATTATTATTTGCATTATTGACGATGTCTAGAAAGTTTTATCGAGGAAAGGAGTTTGGTCACCTAATTGCGCGCCAATAGGGAGAAATCCTTATCGGAAAGCCCCCTCTTTCCTGTGAATGATCTGGTTGTTAATATTGTGTGTAAGACCCCAACTTTTATAAATAAAGATGAATTTTCTATAAATATTATTTTTGAATATTATGGAATAAATTTGATATAATGTTATAGTTGTGGGTAATATTTATAAATTTTGCAAAGTAAGCAAGTTGTTATAAAATATTCGTTTGGTCTGGGAATATTCTTTTTGTCGGGGAATATTCGCATGACGACTACCAATTATTAGTGGACCCCACAACTAAGTATTATCGTAGTTAGAAAAAGACAAAATTATCTTTCTATAAAAATAACTAGTAGAGGTGTTACCTGTTAAAACCGTTGAACTACCCTAAGTAGTAAAAGTACAAAGAATACGATGTCTGGCGTGATTGTAGAAGACACGATATTGATTATTGATGCTTACGTGAGAAGTCACTCATTTATGCTCAATTATTGCTACAATGAATTGTTGCATCATATCTCTTATATTATTGATTCAATTATTGTCACAAAGATCATCTCGTATAATATGTTATAGTATTAAATCAATAATTGAGACGACAAGTTATAAATGATTAATAATTGTTGAAAGATTAAATATGTGTTGATTAAAAATAAAATGATTTGTGGTAATATTTATTCAATCCTTGATGTATATAAGGAGTCTGTTATGAGACGTTTGCGGTAAGTTTGATTATTTTATGGGGGGCCCATATGTCATCAACTAAGAGTCTCTTCGTCAATAGTAATTACCTTCATCAATAGTAATTACCTTTGTGAATAGTAATTAGTAATTACCTTTGTGAATAGTAATTACCTTCGTCAATAGTAATTACCTTTACCAGACGTCGAACCACTTGTCGTTTCACATTACAGGCGTCGAACCACTTGTCGTTTCACATTACAGGCGTCAAATTACTTTTCTTTTCACATCACCAGTCGTCAAGCCACTTGCCTTTTCACACGGCAAAAGCTTAAGCTAGAAATCTTCTATAAATAGAGGCCTAGTGCTTCATTATTTTCACGAATTAATTCAAGCTATAGAGAGAAAAGTATAGAGAGAATAAGAGAGAAAGAAGAAGAGTATTTTGTTACTACACTATCTTTAAGATTCAATCTCCTACCAAAAGTAAGGGGTGTTATTCTTTCTTATTCATGAAGAGAACTGTTGTTATTCCATTGCTTATTATTCTCATTGGAATAACTTTTGTATACGTGGTTTACCCTATACTTGGTGACATTCTTCTATTATTCTCATTGGAACATCCTCGTGCGTGTGTTTTACACCGCACTGGTTCCGCTTTTATTATTATTCTATCGGAACATCCTCATCATGCGCTTTTACTGGCGGACCGGTTCCATTCTTTATTATTCTTTTGAATATCCTCGTCTCATGCGTTTTACGGACACCGGTTCCGTTATTTATTATTCGTTGGAATAATCACCGCGGGGATCTATCGCATGCATGGTGATTTCTTTTGTTATTCCATTCTTTATTATACCCAGTTGGTTAAAACTTTGACTTCTATACTCCATGAAATTAGTGGAATATCCTCGATATTTCAAGGCTTCATCCAAAGATCCTTTCATGGAAATATTCTTCTCAAGATTCTTGAATTTTACTCTTCAAAGCAAAGATCGTGTCGATAGTGGATGTTATTGGTTCCTAGATAAATTAATTCTTGAACTTGTTTTATTGAATTCTTATGACGCCCCAAAATAGGTATACATCACCCATTCCGAAATAGTGTGATAATAATACATGGGACTATTTGTAAATCAACTACAACTTTATTATTACAACAAGAAATTTAAATTAGTTTGAATACAAATATTATCTTCTAGACAATATCTATATAACAAGAAAACAAATAAATCCTCATCACATTTATTGATACATTATTATACAAAAATGGTGAGGACTACTAAACAATTCTCTCTAACCTTCATTCCATACCCCGACTGCAGACTCGCTATATTCTCGCCTCCCGAGAAGAAAAAATGGAACAAAAGGAAAAGGGTGAGCTCAACTAGCTCAAGAAAGAATATTATGACTAAGATAATATACAACAAATTATCGTTAGTTTTCAACAGGAAAAATCTAATAGAATACAATAGACAACAAGTTTTTAAATCAATATTCGCAATGAAATAATAATTCATTAGAAGAGTTAAGAGAGAATGCAAACTACTATCTTCTATGTATGAATTTAAAAGTTCACCGCCTCATCTTTTATCCCTCGTAACATCAATCAATATACATCCGAATCAAATATTCATCTTTGCACTACAGCCAAAGATATTCATTACCGGGTCATGTTCATCTAAACACTGCTCATCTTCGCACTACGGCCAAAGATATTCTTCAGAAATCATTCATCTTCGCACTACAAAGCCAAAGATATTCCATAATATCATCATCATTTAAGACCAAGATGATGAAAAATATTTTTAAAGAAACGAATCCAAAGAAACAAAATGACAAGGATTAAGGATTAAGGATTCGTACTTTGTTTTATCCACGTCCAAAAATACCTCAAAAATAATCATAGTGGTGTAAAATTCAAGAATGATCAAAACATGGATACAATCAAAGCTAGTATCCGTAATAGATATTTTGACTAAAAGGAAAATTTTTCATTTTTCAATGAATAAAGGCCGATTCGTAAATAAGGTCAGATACGTGAATAAAGGCCGTATACGTGAATAAGAATCTCGACACCAAAAGTTCCAAATTTGATAAAAACTTCAGATCAATATTTCAAAGATAATGATATCAAGAAATAATATCATTACGAAAAAAAAAATATCCCTTACCTCGAAAGATCAAGATTTCTAAATTAAAACACCTGATATAAAGCATGACTTGAACTTGCAATCAGATAGCAAATACTCAAACTATACTCAAAATACTCACAAGAATACGCCGATAATATAGAGAGAGAAAACTTCAGCTTCGTGTGATTTTCAATTCTAACCCAAGACCCTATTTATAGAAATCGCTAGAACACCAAAAGTTAGTAAAATTTAATATAATATTAATATATAAAATTTTTCCTACGCACATTCTTATAAACTGAAATCAGCTCATTTCAACAACCAACCAAGCCCACCAAACATATCAAAAAATTTTTCTAATTTAAATTATTTTAAACTTCCAAAATCAATTATTTTGAGCTTCTAACTTCAATAATTCATAATAAATAGCCCTTTTATCAGAAAATTCAATCTCATGAATTTTTATAGGAAATTCAATTATCTACAACTTTACGTAAGAAAGTTTTTCCAAATTCCAATCAAAATTGACCAAATCCACAAACGGGGATTTTATAAAGTTATAATCAAATTTCAAATAATAAATGGGGTCCACCGACATGTTTAATATGTTTTAAACATTTATTGCAACAAAAATACTCTTCCTCCTCAGATACTCATAAATCCCACATTCGTTGTAAAAATATCACCATTATTATATTATTAAAATAATATATTTAAACGAATTATTTTATCAAAAAAAAATAAAATATTAATTTTCAACAATTGTCATTTTAAAAAATTTTCTCCATCTATATCCACATAAAATCAATATTTTTCTCATCATATGAATCAATAATTAATTATTCACAAATAATATTACGTAATCACAATATCGACAAACCAGTGCGCCCTGTGAAAGCAGGGGCTTTCCAATAAGAATTTCTCCTTATCGGGCGCCAAGCAATTAGGTGACCAAACCTCTCTCCTTAGATGTAACTTTCTAGACATTGCCAATAATGTTATCTAATAATATTATTCAGATAATATGAATTATTGCTTCGATAATAAAAAATATCGTAGAATGACAATTATCAAACAACAAAGAATATAAAATATCAACGCAAAGAATTATTAAATCAATAAAATATCGAATAAGAATTATCGTAACCATTATCGAGTAGTGCCTTTCACGTAAGAATCAATAATCGTGTAATACCGCAAAGCTATCGTGTTTTAACCAATTTAGTATTTTAACAATATTAATCTGTGAATAACTACGCCGCTATTTTTAAACAACTTATATTTGTCGCTTTCTTCATCCAATCGCTTTCATTATGGGGCCCACACATGGTCATCACTATTGCATTTAATATTCCCCGATAGTACGAATATTCCACGACCAAACGAATATTCTCCGACAACAATGAATATTTTATAACCACTGCTTATTTTGAAATATTTGCATTTTACCCCTAACTATCCACATTAATCAAATCAACCCTTACTATTTCAAAATAATAAATAGAGAAAATTAAATTTCATTAATAATAAGTTGGGGTCTTACAACCTCCCTCCTTATGAAATTTCGTCCTCGAAATCGACGACGACGACTGTGTTTCAAAAGGTGAGGATACCTCGCTTTCATTTCCGCTTCCAATTCCCGTGTCATTTCTCTATATAGCATGATTCCTCCACGTAACTTTAACTTGTGGTATGACCTTTCATGCAGTAGGACATGCTCCTTCCTATCCAAGATCTTAACAGTACCTCCTCATACGCTAAGTCTTCTACTATTTCGTCCGGCTTCTAACTCTATAACGTGGTTCGGCCTTTCACATATTTACGGAAGTATGATATGTGAAACACATTATGAACACGAGACATACTTTGAGGTAACGCAAGTCTATAGGCTACATTTCCTACTTCCTGGCCAAGAATTTGAAATGGACCAATAAATCGTGGATCGAGCTTTCTCTCTTCCCAAATCTTGTAACTCCCTTCCATGGAGCAACTCGCAACAATACATGATCCCTACACTAAATTCCACGCCCTTTCGATGAAGATCCGCATAACTCTTTTGTCGATCTTGTGCCGCTTGTATATACGCTGTCGAATCATTTGGATCTTTTCGTAGTCATACGCATTAACTCCTGTCCCAACAATGTTGCTTCACCCACCTCATCCCAACATATCGAGAACGACATTTTCGCCCATATAATGCTTCAATGGAGCCACACCTATACTTGCTTCGATAACTATTGTTGTAGGAGAATTCCACCAATGGTAAATACTTATCCCAACTACCCTTGAAGTCTAGGACACAGTAGTCTTAATAGATCTTCAAGAGTTTGAATAGTCCTCTCTCGATCATCCGTCTGCTTGGGGATGGTATGCCAACTAAATCGCAAACTGCGCTCCATAGCTTTTTGCAAGCTAACCCAAAATCTTGAAGTGAATCTTGGGTCACGATCCAAACTATGGATACCGGCATGCCATGCAACCTCACAATCTCATTCACGTATATACTAGCAAGACGCTCAAGGAATAAGTCTCCGACGGCAAGAAATGAGCGCACTTGGTTAATCTATCAACAATAACCCAAATAAAGATTGATGCCTTGAGAAACCGTAGGAAGACCCGTAATCTAAATCCATGGTAATGTGTTCCCACTTCCATTTCGAATCTCAAGTGGTTGCAACGGACCCTTAGGTACAAGATGCTCCGCCTTTTACACGCCGACAAGTTAAACACATCGAGATAAACTTTGCAATCTCTCTCTTCATATTGTTCCACCAAAATGTATGTCAAGATCACGATACATTTTAGTACTTCCGTGATGGATTGCAAATGGTGTATCGTGTGCCTCCATCATAATCTTGTACTTCAAATCGTAGTCATTAGGAACACAAAGTCTAGAGTGGACTCAAGTATTCTTTCTTCATCAATTCTCGCCTCCTAATAGCTCTTTCTTGTACTTTCTTCTTCATACGATCACCTCCGGCCTGGCTCGAGCAACCTTAACTTTTTCTATTAAAGTCGGCTCTATACGATACTTGACATCATCGCACTCATTCCCGTGATATGATCTTCTACTCAACGCTAGTCACCTACCACGCTCGCTTTTCCAGATGGTATCAATAGTGTGGTCGTAGTCTTTTCAATAGCTCGAGCCAACGTCACCGCCGCATGTCGAGTTCTTTTTGAGTGAAGAAATATTTAAGGCTTTTATGGTCCGAATATATCTCCACTTTCTCCCCATATAGATAAGGCTCCATATCTTTAATAAAAACGATCGGCCGCTAACTCTAGATCATGCAGTAGGATAATTCCTCCTCATACTCTTTTTGTTGTCGCGAGGCATAGGCTATGACTTTCCCACGCCAGATGAGAACACATCCTAACCCTTTGCCTCAAGCATCAGAGATAACAAATCCATCCGAACCAGATGGTATTGTTAGAACAAAGCCAAATAAGTCTCCTCTAAGCTCTTGAAACTCTTCTCGTGATTCTTCGCCCAAACGAATTTCAGATCCTTCGAAAGTTAGCCGAAGTTAATGGAGTAGCGATTCGAGAAAACCTTCCACGAATCTCCGATAATAACCAAATAAGCCCAAAAGCTACGATTTCTGGCCACCGACTTTTGTTGTTCCCAACTTCAGATTGCTTCAATCTTCACGGATCAACAGATACTCCATGTTTCGACACCACGCGCCCAAGAAATGCTACTTCCTCAAGCCGTAACTCGATTTCTTCAATTTGGCATATAGTTTGTTTTCACGGCCCTTGAGTACCAAATTTCAAATGGTGCTCATGATCTTCACGACTTTTGAATATATGAGGATGTCATCAATAAAGACAACAACAAACCGATCCAAATATTCCTTAAATACTTGGCTCATCATATCCATGAAAGTCATAGGAGCATTAGTCATCCGAAAGACACGACTAAGAATTCATAATGCCCATACCGAAGTTCTCAAGGCGCCTTTGAATATCCTCGCCTAATCTTCACCGATGATATCCGTAACGAAGATCGATTTTTGAAAAGAATTGTGCTCTCAGAATCGGGTCAAACAAGTCATCAATACGAGGTAGAGGATACCTATTCTTGATGGTGACATGGTTCAATTCCCGATAGTCAATATACAAAAGTCGATACTCCCGCTTTTTTCTTTACTTAATAAAAACAGAGCACCCCAAGGAGATGTACTAGACGAATGAAACCGATGTCCAACAATTCCTCAGAGTTGAACCTTTAACTCCTCAAGTTCAATAGAGCCATTCGATATGGGTTTTAGAAATGGGCTTTGTACCAGTTCAAGATCAATAAAGAATTCAACTTCACGCTCTGGGGTAGACCGGAAGTTCTTCGGAAATACGCCAGAAAGTCAATAACAACAGAATATTATTCAAATTTGACGTGTCTTTATTCAAATCCATAACATGGGCTAAGAAAGCTTGACATCCGCTTTTTCAATAAACGAATAGCTTTATGATTAGATATGACAAAGGATTGATTTTAATGGTTTAGTTGCTTGAATTGCATAACAAAGTTGGTTAGAAATATGAAAACTAACAACCTTACGAAAAACAATCAATTTTAGTATGATGAGTAGTTAACCAATCAATCCCTAAAATCACATCAAAAGCAAGTATCTTTAAAGAGATAAGGTCAATGTGTAAGGTGATGGTGCCAACTTGAATCAAACAAGATTTATAAACAAAGGATGTGATGAAAGTTTCTCCTAACTGAGTTTCCACAGATAGTCAAAGTCTAATTTCTCCTGAGTCAAGTTTAAACGCTGAGCACATGCAGAGAGATAAATGAATGGGTAGCACCCCAGATCAAGTAAGGTATAAACTTCGCAAGAATTTATAAATAGCTTACCCGTGATCACCTCGCTTGGGTTCCTCGATTTTGACCAATCACAACAAACGCCTTCCCTAATCGCTGACTTTGACTTTTCTAGATACTTTTTCGAGTCACCGTCCTCACTAAACTAGGTTTCGCCACTGCATAATCTCGAGTGATATGTCCTTCCTTTCCACAATTATAGCATACCTTGAACTGCTAGGCGCTTGACCGATATGTCCTCTTTTTCCGTGATTTGTAAGATACGACCGGTGGTCGTTTCTCCTCCCTTAGAACCGCTTCACACGCAAGACCGCTGCCTTCACACGGTCGTTGTTAAATCTCCTCTTTTTAAAATCTCCTCCCGACTCGCTTTTTCTATTTTCACGGCTATGATTACCACCAGAGTGGTTACCATTTTTGTCCGTCTGCTTTTTTCTCCGCCGGTTATCATTATTCTGCTGATCGCTATCTCCGTACGATCCTCGTCAGGGTCCTCAACCGACCGTACTTTCAAGTATCTCGCTTCTAATAATTGAGCCCTCATTTACAACATCCTAATAGAGAGAAAATTTATGAGAAATGAGATACCGACGATGCCGTTTCAAACCTCTAAGAAACATCCGCCATACGCTCCTCATTCTCCACCAAATGAGGTGCAAACTCGATAACTCGCAAACTTTGCCTCGCATCGAGACACCGCTATGTTGTTTTGCGCCCAAATCTAATAAACTCCACTTCCTTCATACGACGTAACACTTTCGTGAAAGTATTTGTCATTAAATAGTTTCAAACGCCTCCCAAGACACGCCGAAAAGTACGGATGGGTACGCTTCACGCATCTCCCACCAGTAGTCCGCTTTCGCCACGAAACATAAAGGTGGCGAATGGAACCTTCGTTCCTCCGCATCCCAAGACATCGAATATCTTGGTAATTTGTTTGACCCATGTTTCGCGCATGATCGGATCCGCTTTCCCTTAAATTCGTGGTCCCAACTTTTCGAATCGCTTGGTTGTGATAACCCGTGAATTGCTATCATTTCTCCTCAGATTTTGAACACGAAGTCTCCTCGTCGATTTTGTATGAATCGCAAAAAGCTTCTAAACATTCCCTCGCTCATCATCTCGCCAGCTGGTTGTTGTTCACAGAGAGAACATTGCCACTTCGTTGCACGCTCTCCTCGCTTGGAGTACAAAGCGCCTCTACTGGCCTCATTTCCATTGTTAATATTCTCAAATGACATTCTCAAATACCGCCATAAAACAAGGGTTAATTAAGGAAATCAATATATCACATAATATCCCTATATAATCGACCAACTAACAAATAAGCTTAGTAGGACACACTAGCTAAGGATTTATTCGCCTCTCCCCTCCTAGTTCTATTCCCCGATCTCCGCCAGAGATCATATCCCTAAGCTCGATACCAACCGTGACGCCCCCAAAATAGGTATACATCACCCATTCTCGAAGTTGTCAATATATGGTACGTAAACAACTACAACTTTATTATTACAACAAGAAATCTGAGTTTGAATACAAATATTATCTTCTAGATAATATCTATACTCAAATAAATCCTCATCACATTTATTGATACATTATTATACAAAAATGGTGAGGACTACTAAACAATTCTCTCTAAACCTTCATTCCATACCCCGACTCGTGCATCGCTATATTCTCGCCTCCCGAGAAGAAAAATGGAACAAAAGAAAAAGGGTGAGCTCAACTAGCTCAAGAAAGAATATTATGACTAAGATAATATACAACAAATTATCGTTAGTTTTCAACAGGAAAAATCTAATAGAATACAATAGACAACAAGTTTTTAAATCAATATTCGCAATGAAATAATAATTCATTAGAAGAGTTAAGTAGAGAATGCAAACTACTATCTTCTATGTATGAATTTAAAAGTTCACCGCCTATCTTTTATCCCCTCAGAACATCAATCAATATACATCCGAATCAAATATTCATCTTTGCACTACAGTGCCAAAGATATTCATTACCGGGTCATGTTCATCTAAACACTGCTCATCTTTGCACTACGGCCAAAGATATTCTTCAAATCATTCATCTTTGCACTACAGCCAAAGATATTCCATAATATCATCATTTAAGACCAAGATGATGAAAAATATTTTAAAAGAAACGAATCCAAAGAAAACAAAATGACAAGGATTAAGGATTAAGGATTCGTACTTTTATTTTTATCCACGTCCAAAAATACCTCAAAAATAATCATAGTGGTGTAAAATTCAAGAATGATCAAAACATGGATACAATCAAAGCTAGTATCCGTATTAGATATTTTGACTAAAAAGGAAAATTTTCATTTTTCGATGAATAAGGTCGATTCAGTAAATAAGGTCGATACGTGAATAAAGGCCAGATATACGTGAATAAGAACTCTACACCAAAAGTTCCAAATTTGATAAAAACTTCAGATCAATATTTCAAAGATAATGATATTGAAGAAATAATATCATTACGAAAAAAAAAATATATCCTTACCTCGAAAGATCAAGATTTCTAAATTAAAACACTGATATAGAGCTATGACTTGAACTTGCACCAGATAGCAATAATACTCAAACTATACTCAAAATACTCACAAGAATACGCCGATAATATAGAGAGAGAAAACTTCAGCTTCGTCGTGTGATTTTCAATTCTAACCTAAGACCCTATTTATAGAAATCGCTAGAATCACCAAAAGTAGAAAATTTAATATAATATTAATATATAAAATTTTTCCTACGCACATTCTTATAAACTGAAATCATCTCATTTCAACAACCAACCAAGCCCACCAAACATATCAAAAACGTTTTTCTAATTTAAATTATTTTAAACTTCCAAAATCAATTATTTCTGAGCTTCTAACTTCAATAATTCATAATAAATAGCCCTTTTATCGTAAAATTCAATCTCATGAATTTTTATAGGAAATTCAATTATCTACAACTTTGCAGTAAGAAAGTTTTTCCAAATTCCAATCAAAATTGACCAAATCCACAAACCAAGCGATTTTATATAAAGCTATAATCAAATTTCAAATAATAAATGGGGTCCACCGACATGTTTAACATGTTTTAAACATTTATTGCAACAAAATACTCTTCCTCCTCAGATACTCATAAATCCTACATTCGTTGTAAAATATCACCATTATTATATTATTAAAATAATATATTTAAATGAATTATTTTATCGTAAAAAAATAAAATATTAATTTTCAACAATTGTCATTTTAAAAAAATTCTCCATCTATATCCACATAAAATCAATATTTTTCTCATCATATGAATCAATAATTAATTATTCACAAATAATATTACGTAATCACAATATCGACAACCAGTGCGCTCCTGTGAGAGAGGGG
Organism: Panax quinquefolius; assembly: GCA_020205615.1. Classification (NCBI taxonomy): domain Eukaryota; kingdom Viridiplantae; phylum Streptophyta; class Magnoliopsida; order Apiales; family Araliaceae; genus Panax; species Panax quinquefolius. The sequence continues at coordinate 16,110,711 of CM035167.1, forward strand.
CTTTCCAATAAGAATTTCTCCTTATCAAGCGCAATTAGGTGACCAAACCTCTCCTTAGATGTAACTTTCTAGACATCGCCAATAATGTTATCTAATAATATTATTCAGATATATGAATTATTGCTTCGATAATAAAAAATACTCGTAATGACAATTATCAAACAACAAAGAATATAAAATATCAACGCAAAGAATTATTAAATCAATAAAATAATCGAATAAGAATTATCGTAACCATTATCGAGTAGTGGCCTTCACGTAAGAATCAATAATTGGTGCAATACCGCAGCTACCGTGTTTTTAAATTTAGTATTTTAACAAGATAATTGTGAATAACTACGCCAAGCTATTTTTTAAACAACTTATATTTGTCGCTTTCTTCATCCAATCGCTTCACATGGGGCCCACACATGGTCATACTACGTCATTATTTAATATTCCCCGATAGTACGTAATATTCCACGACCAAACGAATATTCTCCGACAACAATGAATATTTTATAACCACTTGCTTATTTTGAAATATTTATGATTTTACCCCTAACTATCCACATTAATCAAATCAACCCTTACTATTTCAAAATAATAAATAGAGAAAATTAAATTTCATTAATAATAAGTTGGGGTCTTAAGTTGGGTGTATCTTGGGAGAAGTTCCGGGAGTGTTCAACGATAAATACTTTCCGAAAGTATTCGCCACACGAAGGAGGGTGGAGTTTATCAAGTTGGAACAAAACAATATGACCGTGTCGCAATACGAGGCAAAATTTGCGGAGTTATCGCGTTTCGTCCCCACTTGGTGGATAATGAAGAGAGAATGGCGCGAATGTTTTTAAGAGGTTTGAAGCGGGAGATACGCCAACATCTTATTTCTCATAAACCGTGTTTTGTATTCGGGATGTTGTAAATAGGCTCGATTAGTGGAGCGCGATAACGAGTCAACGTAACTAAAAGAGAGCGGTAAGCAAAAATTATAATACCGGTGAGAGTAGTCATCATCGGCGGTGACAACAAGCGTGGAGGAATCAACATGCGGATATGGTAACCACTGCAGTGGTAATCGTACCAAAATAATAAGAATGGACATTTCAAGAAAAGAGATTCAACAATGATGGAAAGACGTCAAGACCAAAGATCCGTTGTTAAGGAAGAAGAAAGACCACCTATCATATGCTTCAAATGCGAGGAGAGGGACACATCGATCCAAATGCTACGCCGTACGTCAGTCAAAAGCATGTTATAATTGTGGAAGAGAAGGTCACTTAGCTCGATTTTTGTTGTTTCAAGACAAATTCAATTTAGGATGGAGGCACCAAAGGTCAGTCCCGTAAAAAGTCAAAACCTAGAGCAGGTGCTGGGAGAAGCGTTTGTTGTGACCTCCTCAGAGAAGCAAGGAACCCGAATGAGGTCATCACGGGTAAGCTTATCATAAACTCTAATGAAGTCTATACTTTATTTGATACCGGGTTCTACCCATTCTTTTATTTCTCCTACTTGCGCCATCGATTAAATTTGACTCGGAGAAATTAGACTTTGACTTATCTGTGGAAACTCCGTTGGGAGAAACCTTCATTACATCCACTATTTATAAGTCTTGTTTGGTTCAAATCGGTAGCCTTCACATTACTTCGTCGATCTTATTTCATTAAGAATACTTGCATTTGTCGTGATTCTGGGATTGATTGGTTAACTACTTATCATGCAAAAATTGATTATTTTCGTAAGGTTGTTAGCTTTCATATTCTAACCAACCTATTATGCGAATTCAAGCGACAAACCATTAAAATCAATCACGGTCATCTCAAGCCATAAAGCTATTCGTTTATTGAAAAAGCGGATGTCGAAGCTTTCTTAGCTCATGTCACAGATTTAAACAAAATACGCCGCTTTTTGAGCGATATTTCTATTGTTAATAAATTTCCCGACGTATTCCCTCAAGAACTTCCCCGCCTACCCCCAGAGCGTGAAATTGAATTTTGTATCGACCTTGAACCCGTGACAAAACCTATTTCCAAAGCCCCATATCGAATGACTCTATTGAACTTCGAGAGTTAAAGAGCCAACCGCAGAATTGTTAGACATCGGCTTTATTCGTCCCTAGTACTTCTCCTTGGGGTGTTCTGCTTCTATTCGTGAAGAAGAAAGATGGGAGTATGCGACTTTGTATTGATTATCTGGAGTCAATCATGTCACCATCAAAATAGATATCCATTGCCACGTATTGATGACCTGTTTGACCAAATTAAGGAGCCAAATTCTTTTCAAAGATTGATCTTCGTTAGGATATCACCAATTGAAGATTAGAACCACGACATTCCAAAGACGGCTTTAAACTCAGATGCGGGCATTATGAATTCCTAGTCGTGTCCTTTGGATCGACTAATGCTCCCGCCGCCTTCATGGATATGATGAACCGAGTATTCAAGGAATATTTGGATCACTTTGTGGTCGCTTATATTGATGACATCCTTATTTATTCCAAAAGCCGTGAAGATCATGAAAGCAACACTTGAGTGACACTCCAAAAGCTTCGTGAATATAAGCTTTATGCCAAGTTGAAGAAATGCGAGTTACGTCAAGAAGTAGTAGCATTCCTTGGGCACGGGTATCAAGTCATGGAATATCTGTTGACCCAAAGAAAGATTGAAGCTATTCAAAGTCGGGAACAACCTAAATCGATGACCAAAGTACGTAGCCTTCTCGGTTTAGCCAAGTTATTATCGGAGATTCGTGGAAGGATTTTCTCGAATCGCTACTCCATCGACTCAAATTGACTTGGAAAGATACAAAGTTCGGTTGGAGCGAAGAATGTAAGAAGAGTTTTCAAGAACTCAAGAGAGACTTATTTCAAAGACCTGCTTACGACAATACCATCTGGCTCAGAGGGATTTGTCATCTACAGTGATGCTTCGGACAAAGGGTTGGGATGTGTTCTCATGCAACATGGAAAAGTTATAGCCTATGCCTCGCGAAAACTCAAAGAATATGAGAGGAATTATCCTACTCATGATCTAGAGTTGGCAGTTGTTGTCTTTGCACTTAAAATTTGGAGGCATTACTTGTATGGGGAGAAAGTGGAGATCTTTACGGATCATAAAAGCCTCAAATATTTCTTCACTCAAAAGGAACTCAACATGCGACAACGACGTTGGCTTGAACTGTTGAAAGATTATGATTATACCATCCAATACCATCCTGGAAAAGTGAACGTGGTAGGCGACGCATTGAGTAGAAGATCATATGCAATCACACTGAGTGTGATATTGTCAACGCAAAGCCCATTTTGTGTGACTTGCAAAGGATGGAGATAGAGTTAAAGACTCTGGGACTCATGTGATGATAAGCGAGTATCGACGAGTAGAACCGACTTTAATCGATAAAGTTAAAGTCGCCAAGCTACGGACACGAGGCGATGCGTATGAGGAAAAAAAAGTGCAAGAAGGTGCTATCTGGGAAGCAAGAATCGATGAAGAAGGAATACTTGAGTCAACTCCGCACTTTGTGTTCTAACGACCACGATTTAAAGTATAATATCATGATGGAGGCGCATGACACACCATTTGCAATCCATCTCGGAGTACCAAAATGTATCATGATATTCGCTATACATTTTGGTGGAGCAATATGAAGAGAGAGATATTGCTTATCTCAAGGTGTCTAACTTGTCAACGAGTTAAAGCGGAGCATCAAGTACCAAAAGGTCCATCAGAACCACTTGAAATTCCGTAATGGAAGTGGAGCACATTACCATGGATTTCGTAAGCACGGCCTTCCTAAGGTTTCTCAAGGCATAGATGCGATTTGGGTCATTGTTGATAGATTGACCAAGTCTCGCTCATTTCTTACCGATACGAGAAACTTATACACTTGAACGCCTTCGCTCAGTATGTACATAAACGAGATTGTAAAGATCTGCATGGTATCTTAGCAGATCCATAGTTTCGATCGAGACCCAAGATTCACTTCACGATTTTGGGTTAGTTTGCAAAAAAGCTATGGGCACAGACTTTCGATTTAGCTTCGGCATATCATCCTCGATTTGACGAGACAATGGAGAGGACTATTCAAAATCTTGAAGATCTATTAAGACTCGTGTCCTTGATTTCAAGGAAGTTGGGACAAGTTCTTACCATCGGTGGAGTTTTCCTACAACAACAGCTTATCAAACAAGTATCGCATGGCTCCATTCAAGGCGTTGTATGGAAGAAAGTGTCGCTTCTCCAAGATATCTTTGGGATGAGGTGGGTGAAGCAACATTGTTGGGATGCATTTGATACGTGCATGATGACTACGGAAAAGATTCAAACGATCCGATAACATATAAAACCTCACAAAAAATCGATAAAAAGAGTTATACCGATCTTCATCGAAAGGACGTGAAATTCGATATAGGAGATCATGTGTTGTTAAGAGTTGCTCCATGGAAAGGAGTTACAAGATTTGGAAAGAGAGGAAAACTTAATCCTCTATTCATCGGTCCATTTTTAATCCTCGATCGAGTAAGAACTGTGGCCTATAGACTCGTTTTATCGCCAAGTATGTCTCGTGTTCATAACGTTTTTCACATATCCATGTTACGTAAATATGTGAAAGACCCGAACCACATTATTGAGTTAGAACCGGACGAAATAGCGGAAGATTTGACATATGAAGAGGTTCATGTTCAAATATTGGATAAGAAGGAACATATTCTACGCTCCAAGGTTATACCTCAAGTCAAAGTTTTGTGGAGGAACCACGATGTTGAGGAAATGACTTGGGAGTTAGAATCTGAAATGAAATCAAGGTATCCTTACCTCTTCGACATACCAGGTACGTACCCTAATTTTGAGGGCGAAATTTCATAAGAATGGGAGGTTGTAAGACCCCAACTTTTATAAATAAAGATGAATTTTCTATAAATATTATTTTTGAATATTATGGAATAAATTTGATATAATGTTATAGTTGTGGGTAATATTTATAAATTTTGCAAAGTAAGCAAGTTGTTATAAAATATTCGTTTGGTCGGAGAATATTCTTTTTGTCGGGGAATATTAAATGCGACGACTCCAATCATTAGTGGACCCCATTAACGGAAGTATTGTCGTAGTTAAAAACGACAAAATTATCTTTCTATAAAAATAACTACGAGGTGTTACCATTAAAACCGTTGAAATACTCGGTAGTAAAAAAAGCGATGTCTGCCGTAGTTGTATAGTAGCACACGATATTGATTATTGATGCTTACGTGAGAAGTCACTTTCAATTTATGCTTTCAATTATTGCTACAATAATTCTTTGCGATCATATCTCTTATATTATTGATTCAATTATCACACAAGATCATCCGTATAATATGTTATAGTATTAAATCAATAATTGAGACGACAAGTTATAAATGATTAATAATTGTTGAAAGATTAAATATGTGTTGATTAAAAATAAAATGATTTGTGGTAATATTTATTCAATCCTTGATGTATATAAAGAGTCTGTTATGAGACGTTTGTGGTAAGTTTGATTATTTTATGGGGGGCCCATATGTCATCATCTAAGAGTCTATTCGTCAATAGTAATTACCTTTGTCAATAGTAATTACCATTGTGAATAGTAATTAGTAATTACCTTTGTGAATAGTAATTACCTTCGTCAATAGTAATTACCTTTACCAGACGTCGAACCACTTGTCGTTTCACATTACAAAGGCCGAACCACTTGTCGTTTCACATTACAAAGCGTCGAAACCACTTTTCTTTTCACATCACCGGTCATCAAGCCACTTGCCTTTTCACATGGCGGTCTTAGGCTAGAAATCTTCTATAAATAGAGGCCTAATGCTTCATTATTTTCACGAATTCATTTAAGCTTATAGAGAGGGAAAGTATAGAGAGAATAGAGAGAAAGAAGAAGAGTATTTTGTTACTACACTACTGCAGATTCAATCTCCTACCAAAAGTAAGGGTGTTATTCTTTCTTATTCATGAAGAGAACTTGTTGTTATTCCATCGCTTATTATTCTCATTGGAATAACTCAGAGCACGTGGTTTACCCTATACTTGGTGACATTCTTCTATTATTCATTGGAACATCTTGTCGTCATGTGTTTTACACCTGACTGGTTCCGCTCTTTATTATTATTCTATTGGAACATCCCGTCATGCGCTTTTGGCGACGACCGTTCCATTCTTTATTATTCTTTTGGAATATCCATGCATGCGTTTTCTGACGGACACAATTCCGATTATTTATTATTCTCGCTGGAATAATCACCATCTTGATCTATCGCATGCATGGTGATTTCTTTTGTTATTCCATTCTTTATTATACCCAGTTGGTTAAAACTTTGACTTATATACTCCATGAAATTAGTGGAATATCCTTGATATTTGCGCTTCATCCAAAGATCCTTTCATGGAAATATTCTTCTCGATATTCTTGAATTTTACTCTTCAAAGCGATATCATGTTGATAGCTTTGGATGTTATTGGTTCCTAGATAAATTAATTCTTGAACTTATTTTATTGAATTCTTATATCATTGTCATCATCCTCATGTTTATATTATGTTGAAAGTCATCTGGCTGTAGAGTGCATAGATGGACTTGGTATGATTATGACCAGAGACTATTCGGTGTAATCATGACCGTAATGTTATAAATGATGTGGTAAAAATCCTCAGTGGCCCGTAGTGCATTGATGGACAGTTGTTGGCATGATCATGACCATTAATGAATACACAACTATTCTTGGCCGTAGTGCATGAATAATTGTGGTCGTGATACTAAAGAATATCCTTGGCCGTAGTGCAGGGGTGATTCGATGATGTGGAATATTTATTAAAGTTTGAGTCTCAAATATAACAAAGTTGATGAAAACCTTTTAAATCATAAAAGATAGTAGATTTTATTTTCTACTGACTCTTTTAATGGATTCTTTGGTTCATCAGTTTAAACTTGATGTTCATTATATTTTATCGCTTTAACATCTTTGTTGTGAAATAATGATAATTTATTACGCATTATCTTAGTCATAATATTTCTTCTTGAGCTAGTTGAACTCACCCTTTCTTTCACCGTTCTCTTCGTGAAATGAGAATATAGTTTGGGACGAGTCTGGGAACGGAGTAATGGTCCGGAGGATAGCATTAGTAGTCCTCACTATTCTACGTGAAATAGTGTGATAATAATTGTAATGAGGACTCCTTTTGAGTTTGTATGATCTCTAGTAGACAATATTGTATTCAAACTCACGCTTTATGTCAGTATTGTACCACCTGCGCTTATATTAGTAAGTTGTATTTAAATTTTGTACCATGTATCTGACTACCCAAGATGGGTGATGTATACCTATTTTTGGGGGCGTCACATTATGAATTATAATATTAATGATGAATAAGTTCGTGTTGATTAAAGATAAGAATAATAATTGATGAGTGAAACATATTTGTTCATTTAGTTTTCTTTAATTCTTCCGTGACCCAATTACCCTCAAAGGAGGTAATTCTGTGATTTGTTGGTTTTGTTATTATTGACCAAACGGGTAATTAATCGCATAAATGAATAATTAATTGCTATTAATTCACATGCAAATAACTATTTGTTCACATGCATGGAACTATTGGTTCACATGCATGTACTATATATTAGGGGAGGTTGTGTAAGATTGATAATACTTGAAGGAATAAATTAAAAATAGAGGCAAAAATGAAGATACTAAACTGTAATAATTCGAGCCCTTAAACATGCAATTATCGAAACAATGTTTTCCTATAAATAAAAGCTCATTTCTTCTTTCATTCTCACCAATTTACTAAGACTCACAAGAGCAACTATAGAGAGAGAAATTATAGAGAGGAATAGAGAGGAAGAAGAAGAGTATTCTGCTACTTCATTATTGCAGTATCCAGTTTTCTACTAAGGGAAGGGATATTATTTTTGTTCAATATTCATATGAAATAATATTTTCTTTCATACTCTGTAGTATGTAAGTAATATTATTTCGTTTCGTATTTCTAATTCTACACTCATTTTGTCAAAATATTACTTCTATACTCTGTGAAATTAGTAGAATATCCTTGAAATTTGCGCTTCATCTAGTATCGTTTCACAAGGATATTTTTCTGAATATTTTTCACAAGTATCGTTGCAGACCATGCCGATATGACAAGTAGAGCTTGCACAACAACTAGATCGTAATTGCTTTCCTTTTTAGATTTTGTAAATGACTATTAATATGGTGAACGTGAAATTTACATAAATTTTTTGAATAGGAATGACAACTTGAGTATACTTGTAAGAACTGCAGAATACTATTCCAATGACTATTTGCACAACTATGAGAAAATTGAATTTTTTTTCTCTTAAAAATTACACCAAACACTCGGTGTGGAAGAAGAATAACAAGATAAAGATGAGAATATATAACTCATTTTTAAATATTAACAGAAGAATCTAAGATTTAAGGCATAAAATAACACTCTCTCCATTAGCAGTAGTGATAAATGTATTACATTGCCTATACCCATAATAAATTAATGAATTCCAGGAAACTAAGTTTCTATTAGACATTTTGTCAAACATATAGCAAAAGCAAATCATTATATGAGGTATACACATTAACATATGAGTTAAGGCATTACAAACATAAAGATATGATTCAAACCCAAGTTTCAGAACATGTTCTGTAGCATATGCAATTCAAAAATCAAAATCAAATCCAAATGGTGTTAAGAAACTAAAATTACATAGAAATGTATATACCTGAAGCCTCAAAGTGTTCCATTGAATTGAATAAGATCAAATTAAAACTTGAAAGCTATAAATTAGGGTTCTAATTTTATTGATTGAGAATTTTTGGTATAACAAAATTAATCAGAAATTGAGTTTGATTTTTGGATAGGAGGAGACGAGAAATTGAGTTTGGGGATTGGGCCATGGATGGATAAGAAATATTAAAGCTATATATATATATAGAGATTACTTAAGTCAAAGAGAAGATTAGAAGAAGAAAATATGAAAGAACTGACTTACACATAACACATCAATCTTCTTTTGTGGGATAATTCAGTTTTCAGCCTCAAATCTCACCCCCTCGAGACTAGAAACTTTTAATTTCTCTGTAAACGAAGTGATTGAAGTCCGAACTCTGAAGTCTGAAGACATGAAAGGGACAAAGGGTAGACAACCAAACACGTAACGGCTAAACCTTTTCCACTCCCTTATCAGATATTAAGGATCGAGTAAGTACGAATGTGAAACGAGTAGGGTTTATCGAGTAAGGATCGAGTATGGATCAAATGAAAGAGGAAAGCTCGAACCCGAAAATGAGCGAACGAACGATATTGTGCTCATATTCGAGTTTAGTATTATAACCCAAAAAACGAGCCTGGCGGCTCGGATACCTACCGAATCCGAGTCCCGGATCATATTTTCGGGTCGAATCCGAATCGGGTACCGAACTACTCGAACCGATTTTCACCCCTATTGGTGAGAATGACTTTGATAGAGTTATGAATGGTAATCATGGTGAGGGGTTTTGTGGATTCTTGGGCATTAGGGATGGTGATTAATTGGGTATTTTCGTTGGCCATGGAATGGGGATAGATAATTGGGCACGCTTACGTGAAGTGGTCGTCACCCGGATCGTTTCTAGCAGAGTTGTATGACAGAACACGCTCAGATTATTTGCTTCGGTTGGGCTTGGTTTATTATTGATTTCAGACTGGCTTACTTCTTGTATGCCTTTAAATATCAGAGAAAACTTGTTAGGCTTGCGGAATTTTATGGCTTTGATTCTAAAAAATGAAGAACTTACTGTAGGATTATGGCTTTGATACCATAAATAGATTTAAAGTCAGAAAATAATTGAAGAATTATGGCATACCTTCTCATTGATATGAACAACATATATATAGGTTACAAGAGCAAAAGAATAGGAAACAAATCAAATTAACTACCTAAGAATCAAAAGACATAATTACAGAATATACAAATAAATGTGAAAATCCCTTGATTGTCTCAACTAAATTTGGTGTGATCTTTTTATATCTTTATCAGATATATCATTAGTTAGAGAAAGATTGTCAAAATTACAATATCTACTATTTTCTAAAATGACATTTTAAGATACCTTTTACTGCATTCTTACAAGCTGCTAAAGTAAAGTTCACTAATTGCAATGGGTTTTTTTTTTAAGTTTAAATTACTACTATTGTTATGCGTGGAGTGATTCAAGAATTTGGAGTTGATGGTTGGCTTGAACTTGTGTGAAACGTTGACTGTACATGTTGTTACAAATTTGCTTTACTCTGTAATTTCAAACGTATGCATACACTATTCATTATGTTTGGAATTGCAGATGAGATCTTGTATTAATATGGATAAATTCTTAATGAAAACTTACATCTGTTATCATCTCATGATTGTACTCACTTTTTAAAGCTAGAGTTTCAATTATTAATCTCACCATCTTTCCCTTGGATGCACGTTTCTATTACTATGTTTATTAGCGAAAACTTGTTGGCCATATATATTGTGTTACATTTCCTAATTGATTCTGTATCTCATGAAGTTATTGTGGTACCGCGTGATAGTAAAATTCCCACATCAAAACATAAGAAAAAATATGAAGGACATATATGCTTTGATGAATCATAAACCTAGTAGGTTAATCTTTTGGATCAAGATGTGGTTTCAAATGAGCATACATGAGCCGGATATTCCCAACTAGTATCAAAGTCATGACTATGGGTTGGAGTCATGGATATGGATGTGGTTTGGATTGTGCATATTGGAACATAAACCTAGTTTTTTTTCCTTGCTTCTTTAATAAGTAAATAAAATCTTGGATGTCGTAGTAAACAAAATAATGGATTATTTGAACATTAGGTACGTAGAAGTTGGTGGGAAAGTATGACATCTTTCCAGTAGTGTAGTTCCCAAAAGGAAAGGGGCTTTGCATGTTGTCTGGAAGTCATGAGCAAATACACATTTATGAAATTTAAGTAGGCATAAATATATATGGCGCAAGCTTAGTGACACTTAATCTGTACGTGCATGGTGGCATCTGTTCATGTAGTTCAGTGTTACATTACTAGGTAGACATTTGCTTAGAATCCATCCATTAAATTGACACTGATGGGGTGCAGGATACTAAACTTGCAACTATGATTTCACATGAAATCTAATAATTACTTCAGTCAAGACTGTAAGATTTCATGCTTTTAGCTGCTAGCCATGAAAAATGCCATTGATTTGGTGGAAGCCTGACCAGCTTTAGTGGTGATAATATACCCCATGGTTCAAGTCTTCCTTGGATCCTAAAACCATCGCCATCTAAATTATTGCTACTTACTGCAGCCCCAACAATCTAATACCCTAAAAGTAAACCACAAAAATGCAAATTACATGAAAATTCTTAACAATAGTAGCTCTTGCAGCCTAATAACATATTGAACTCCCATTCAAGGGGCCGGGGGATTTTGTTTGAAGCTACAGACTAGTGTTTAATTAATTAACAGTAATTACTGTTTATACTGTAGTGTTATGATGCCAATTGCCCATTCAGTCATTTCTGTTGGAAAGCCTAGTGATTGTTTGGTGAAGCATCATTGTCTATGTGATGTAAGTGTTAATTACTTTTCTTTGTTTATTTATGTTGTAGAAAGATTTCTATACTTTTTGCTGATCAAATTCTTTTAATGGGCCAATCAGAATAGAAGGAAGTCTCTTTCTACCTTCGAATAATTTCTTGAACTGACGTTAGATTAGAGACCTTTAATTTATTATATATGAAAATTACTGATTATTTAAACTCAATTTATTTGCTCCAAAGTCAGATTAATGATGCAGGCGACATAATGTGGTCATGTGGGCGGCCTAAAATATTTTAAAAAAAGTTATTCATTATCATGGTCCAAGGAGATGCCCACCAATTGCATCTTCTATTAGCTTTAATGTATCACATCTCTCTCTTTTCTTGACGTGTAACTCGATCTTTGTTGTCAATTTTTTTCCTTTATGATCATTATATATTACAAACATGTATTATTATACTATGTATCGACTAAAATATTTGAGAGAAGGGTTTCTAGTAATTTCTGGAAATTTCTTATGAATTTGCTCTAAATGTAGTCAATTTGGGTAAGAAAGGTTGGTAGTGAAATAATTTTTACTTATTTTTTAGAAAATTTGTGATGTTTGCCAATTATTGGACTATTTTTGGCCTGTGGAGTGTGGGGCTGATTAGGTATTATGGAATAGAGTGGCAATATAGAGAGAAAGTAGGATGCTACTTCCTTTGGCTACCACCTGAATTTTGAATCAGGATATCTGTGAGGATGGTGTGAGGATTTTGCTGTGAGCCATTGGATCTCCATCTAATAGCTCACAGTATATATAATATATATTTGATATATATATTTTGATATATTATAAGTCATGAAGATCCAATGGCTCACAACAATCTTTACAGAGGATCCGAATCCATGAATTTTACAGCCATCTCCCATCCATTGAAAGTAAAGGTTTTTCAGAAAGTACATTGATTTTGAAACTGAGCACTTATTTTGGATTGTGCTAAAAAAAAAAGTTAGACTACAATTTGAAACAAAGGAATTATTTTTATTTACTAAATTACCATGTATTCACATTTTTCACTTTTAACCTACCTTCTACTTTACGCTAGGGGCAGACGCAGGAATTTCATCAAGAGGGGCACTCTTATAATTAAATAAAAATAATAAAATTACTATTTCTGTTACACAAAAAATATGACTCATTTATAATATATGTAAATATTAATGAAATATTTTTATTTCAGATTTACTATTAAACATAATGAGTTGATAATTTAAATAGCGGTGACATGTAATATAATGATGTCAAATTATATGTTACTTCATTTTATACTACTACTAACAAAAAGCTGATAATAGTGGATCCACCCATGCTTTTTGCCCATTATTAATAAAAAGATTGGTTAAAAAGAATGATATTTAAGAAGAATGCTCTTGATCTTTGTATATAGAGTCCATTGTATATAGAGTCCAGTTCCTATCCGGACTCCCGGACTTTCTTAAAATACGGACTTTTTATTTTTACTTTTTTTTGGCTATTTTTTTAAAATAACTAAAATAAATAAATAATATTTTATAGAACTGGAATTTTTCCATAATACAGTGTTTTGTGTATGATTTGAATACATATAACAAAAAGATATATATATATATATATATAGAGAGAGAGAGAGAGAGAGAGAGAGTACCGCATCATCCATCTTCATTTCCCAAAATCAAATTCTTTTTTGGAACCGCATCCTCTTCTAAAAAAAAATTATGGAATTGAAATTTTTTCATGTCATGTTTTGAGTGTGATTTGGGTATGTATAACAAAACATATATGTACAGTCTGTGCAGACTGTACCACCATTTTTTGATATAGGTATTCAAAACACGTCCAAAACATTGTATTATGGAAAAATTTCAGTTCCATAAAATATTAAATATTTTTTTTAGTTGTTTTAAAAAAAAGCAAAAAAAATAAAATAAAATTGGGGTCCGTTTTTTATCAGGTCCGGGAGTTCGGACCTGATCCGTGTTGTATATATATATATATCAAACCAGATAATACTATTCGCTTACATAAATATATGCATGTATATTGTTAATTGATCATAACCTTCACAGTTTGAAGGAGCTTTCTTGAGCGAAGGAAAAGGCCTCAGTAACTGGGATGTTTTCTCCCATGAACCTGGTGAATTTACCATGCATGCATATTTATATATGATCCTTAATTTCACATAAATTTATTTTCTTTTCACTTTTGCTCCCCCACCTGTACTTCCTTCTTTTATGGAAATTTGTGTGGGCTATTGCAGGTAAAATTGTGGATGGAAGTAACGGAGATGTTGCTGTTGATCATTACCATCGTTATCTGGTACTCTACTTAATTTATCTACTTGATGTGATTCAGCTTTATGCACTTGGCACTGGTAGTACTATATAAATTCTCTCTCCATCTAAAATATAAGATAGTTGACTTTTTAAAGTTGATTTGAAAATATTTTTAAATTAAAAATTGACGTGCTTTTGAAAACAATAAGTTTCGTAATTTTTTCATAATTGTATTGCCTAAATATCAATTTTAAATTTAAAAATTTCTCAAATTAATTTTAAAAAGTCAAAATTGATCCTCTACTTTAACGGAGGGAGTATTAATAGTGGTGGTCGTGATAGTAATAATAATAGGATGACAGCCAAAACAACGTATAGTGAAACCTTGATGCAGATTTTAATGTGCAAGCAAGATTATGGAGAAGCGAGTGGTTCATAATCAGCTTAAAAATTAAGCTGATATATGATTTTAAGTCGTAAGCAAGATGAAATTAGAAATTATGTTTGTCACATGTGTTGATATCTATAAATGAAGAGGTCATGGAATTAATACAGGAGGATGTTGAGCACATGGAATACATGGGGTGAATAGCTATCGTTTTTCGATATCATGGGCAAGAATTTTACCTAGTACGTTTCACCAGTTTATGAAAGAGAAAAGCTTTAATTTAATTGGTGTATATAATATTTGTTCCTTTAATTTAACTGGTAACTCCTCGACTTATTTTAATCAGAGGGAAGATTTGGAGATGTGAACATGGCTGGCATCAAGCACTATAACAAGCTAATTAATGCTCTTCTGCATAAAGGTGTTTTACATTATGCTAAGGAATTACATGCACCACGGGAGTTAACAAAAATATGCCAGAATATGTAGTTGAAGTTCGACAGTTAAAGGGAATATCATATATCAATCCCGTGGACTACTCTACGATCGTAGAGTGAAATCATATCCTGGGGATATATATCGTATATATATATTACACTATTATATATATATTATATATATATATATATATATATATATATATATATATATGTGTGTGTGTGTGTGTGTGTGTGATGACATGTATTGGTTTCAGGGATTCAACCATTTGTCTCATTGACGCATTATGACATTCCACAAGAACTTGAAGATCGATATGGAGCTTGGTTAAGTCCTAAAGTGCAGTAAGTATTTTGGCTCATTAATTTATCAAGATAGATAGCATATATATGAACTATGGTTTCATCATGCATGATATATATTTCTCAGGGAGGATTTCAAATTCTACGCAGATGTATGTTTCAATTACTTTGGGGACCGAGTGAAGTACTGGATAACCTTCAATGAGCCCAATGTTGCAGCCATTCATGGATACAGGCTAGGATTTATCCACCATCTCGTTGCTCAGTTTCGTTTGGGAATTGTAGCCTAGGCAATTCGGAGAGAGACTTTCATTGCGGCTCATAATATGATCCTATCACATGTTGATGCTGTCCGCATATACCGAACTCGATATCAGGTATTTCAATACTTAGTCTATGCATGCATGGTTTCTTTGTATGCAAAACAATTAGTTATTTAATTTCCTCAGGAAAAACAAAAAGGTATGATTGGAATTGTTATGAGTGCCATATGGTTTGAACCCATCCGCAATTCCTCAGAAGACAAGTTAGCAGCTGAGAGAGCTCAATCTTTTTATATGAATTGGTACGTACGTAATGGTATATAATCACTTTTTTTTCCATGTAGGCTTTGAATTTAAACTTGAATATTGCAGGTTTCTAGACCCTATTATGTTTGGGAAATACCCTGCAGAAATGCAGGAAATTTTAACAAGTTTATTGCCAGCCTTTTTAAAAAGTGATGTGAAGAAGGGGTTGGACTTTATTGGACTAAACCATTATACTAGCTTCTATATCAAAGATTGTATATACTCTCCATGTGAAGAAGGACCAGGAGTTACAATGACAGAGGGTTACATTCTAGCAACAGCCATGAAGGATGGTGTTCCCATCGGACAATCTGTATGTTTCTGATGCTTATAATCATCTATACATACTCGCTCACTGCAACTTATAATTATGCTATTAAAACTTTATTATTTTTCTTTAGACTCCGTTGGACTGGATATTTATTTACCCCGATGGAATGCCTAAGGTTATAACATACGTAAAGGACAGATACAACAACACACCAATGTTCATTACAGAAAATGGTTAGTGCCAAATAATCTCGAATTTTCTTAATCATATATATATATATATATATATATATATATATATATATATAAATGTAGTAAAAAGAGTAGAGTGCTTTTACAACAAACTCGATCGTCCATCTGAATATCTAACGATTAATATGACTGCAGTTTAATTTTCATATTTCCGCCGTGCGGACCAGATAAATGTCCAAAATACCCCTACTTGTAAAAAATCTCGTCCGCAGTTTTAAAGTGCGTATACTAAATATGAAAGACCAATTGACCAACAGCGTCGTTAATTTTAAATAGCTAGCCTTATGACTAATTCATAACTATAACATGTTTGTAGTTATATCAAAATTGTGACTTAGTATATTGGCCAAATCTGATCCCCAAACTCCCGATAGTCGTCATTTGCACTTGAATGACTTGTTTATAAGAAAGATTTCGATTGGCCAATTGGGGAATGACTTGTTTTTAAATAAGTGTCGATAACAAAGATTTCAAATAAATTCATGGCGAAAAACTTGGGCCAGGCAGATTTAAATTAGATCGTCCTTGTTGTAGACTTGTATTTAATCCCATAAATCTGTTAAACTTCTCAAGCCATCCGAATCCGAAATCCTTTCGGGAGTTCGGGATCGACGCGTTTTGCGAGGAAGTTGGTGGCTGATTGGATTTCGGCGTAGTCATAAATTTGAGAATTTTTCGACAATGAATCGCGGAGGGAGGAGAGAGAAGATGAGAGGGTCGATGTTGTTGCAGATGAAAAATCGACTAGGTACGTGGATCCGGAGGAGTCGTAACTGAAATTGCTCGATGATGACGACGGATCTGTGAGTTGCGGAGGCGTAAGTTTTGGTGTTCTAGGGGTGGGGGAGGAGGGTTTTGTGGCGGTGGGTGAGTTGCGTGAGTTTCTTCTTAGGATTGAATTGGGCATTTGGGCTGAGAAGCGTTAACCGCTATCTTGGATCTACACATAAGAAGATACAATTACAGGGCTAACTGATTAAAACGTGATGATTATATATATATATATATATATATATATATATATAGAAACGAGTCATTAATGGAAATTGAGTCGAGGAATGGAATTTGTGAAAGTGTTACAGTGATTGAATTTGAGGAAGTTAAGGAGTGAGGGATAGAAGCCTTAATATTACTGATGAAATGGTTGGCTCAATGACTTATTTTAGAAGAAGAATAAAGCCAATTGATTTGAGAAAATATGATTTTTGAGAGCATCAACTGCTGCCTAGTTCAACTGACTGTAAAGTTGCAATTTGGCTTTGGAAAGTATATGCCAAATAATTCGATCCTGAACTCCCTCCTTCCGATATCCGAAGGTAATACCTCATAGTCCCATTCCCGAAGTAATTTTAGATTATTTGACATCTGAAGTTTAATAATGTGGAGCCTAAAAAACTAAAAAAAAAAATATGAATTTGGCCGATACAATAAGACACGACATAGTTTGTCAATTAGTCAAAAATTTAATATTGCTGACGGAGACTTTTATAGAAAGGGGTATTTTAGTCATCTGTCATGTCCGCAATTTTAAATTGCGGACGAAAGTCATATTAATCATTAGATATTCAGATGGACAATTAGGATTTGTTGCAAGGCTATATTACTTTTTATAACGTTCGCTATGGATCAGTCCCCTCCTTTATATATATATACCCCAGCTATGAATGTTCTTAACAAGAAAGAGGGGGATGAATTAATGTTGTAGGTTTTGGTGAGATAAGCAATCCAAAATCAAGTGTCCAAGTTATCCTGAATGATGTGGAAAGAGTGCAATACATGAATCAGTACTTGGAGGGTGTGGCAACAGGCATAAGGTATTTTAAGACCATTTTCTTCCCCTTGAATGTGTGCCATGTCCTAATATCCTAATTAATTAACAAACTGTTGTTGACTATATATATTCAGGAATGGTGCAGATGTGAGAGGCTACTTTGCTTGGTCATTGCTTGACAACTTTGAGTGGTTATCTGGATATACAACAAGATTTGGCTTATATTATGTTGATTATTCTACCCTGGAAAGAATTCCAAAATTATCAGCAACTTGGTACAAACACTTCATTTCTAACCACACGTTCCAATGCAATATAATGTAGAAAATCACTTTCAAATTAATGCCATTACTTTCGAGTTTTTGTTTATTTTCTTTGATGCTTTCGATGGTTATAGGCAACAACTATTTCATGGTTTGGTTTGGTTTGGTTTATGTTCACCTTTTCATTAAGAAACACAAATGGATGATTTTATAAAAATTGGGCTATTATTATGAGATGCTTGCAATCTAAAAAATCCAAATAACAACATTTCAGGATGCTTCTTGACCCCATTATTCATATTGTTGAATTGTATTAATTAGCCACTAACCATTAGATTTAGATCCCCTCCATTATACCTTTCCCCCCGATACACATTTAGCGACACACAGTTTTTAGATTTGCAACGTATTTGCTAATAATTATGACACTAAATATTTATAGGGAAATTAAATTGACTAAAAAGGGAGGGACCCTAATCCAACAATGTCAATACAATAATTGGTCTTGTCTCAAAACCATAGAAATACTATAACAGTATTTGGACATGCAATTCTTTTGGCTTTCAACAACAGTACCACATGGCTACCAAGTTACTACTTGGCCTAGTTTAGAAAAGTTAAACATTAACCTTAAACCAGAACACGGGTTTTTCAAAAAACTTCATATAGACTAGAAACAGAAAGTATTCCTATTTTGTGAATCCTTTTGAATAACTAGATCTTTGGGGTATTGGAGACAGGAAGACATAGAGCTTATGGATTCTCTTGGACTCAGCTACAAGTTCTCAATTTCATGGGCAAGAATACTATCAAGTGAGAACAAATACTTCAATTCCCCCAAAAGTCAAAATAATACCATAATCTGACACCCAACCAACCATGTTTTATAACAGGAGGGAGATATGGAGATGTCAATTTGGCTGGCATTGACTACTACTATAACAGGCTCATAGATGCTCTTATCCTAAAAGGTTTTTCTCCATCACTTTCTCACTATATTTACCCGGAAAAGGAAAAAACAAAAAATCACTAAAAAGAGGCTTTATGAAAATTTAACCATCATCATATAGATGTTATTCTGAGTTCATACATCTATTATACACAGGTATCCAGCCATTTGTAGTGTTGAGTCAGTTCGACATACCTCAAGAACTCGAGGACAGATATGGAGGTTGGCAAGTCCCAAAGCACAGTAAATATCGTAGTCTCCACTTATATTACACTACAGCCATGAGCTTGTGACCTACTTCCAAAAGAAAAATTAAATCTAAAATCGCCACATGTTGCTGTTAATCCGACGACCAAACGTTATAATTTTGATAGAACTGGTGGTTTTTCTCTTTCTTTTTCAGAGAGGATTTTGAATATCTTGCAGACCTGTTTCAGATACTCGGGGAACAGGGCGAAGTACTGGGTCACCTTCAACGAGCCAAACATCTTAATGTTTGTTACTTACCGTTCAGGTATATACCCACCAAACCGTTGCTCAAGTCCATTTGGAGTCGGAAACTGTACTAAAGGGGATTCAGTGAAAGAGCCTCTCATAGCAGCACATAATATCATCCTATCGCATGCAGCTGCTGTTAACTTATACAGAACAAAATACCAGGTATAAACACCTGCTGCAATTCTACATTAAGAAGGTCAAGTATCTACTATGTTGAAGAAACTATATGCATCTACTAATGACATGCAATTATTATGGTGATTCCCATGAATGATTTCACATAAACGGGTTACTGCAATTTGTCAGTAGACTATATTCTTGCAAGGTTAAGGCAAACTTTGTCAAGAATTTTTATCTTTTTTAGTTGAGAAAATTTCTTAGAGTAATAATAAATGTACCCACTGGCAATACCAGAACGAACAAGGAGGTAGCATTGGAATTTCCATGCATACTCTATGGTATGAACCATCAGCGACTCCTCCATTGACAAGTTAGCAGCAGAAAGAGCACAATCCTTCTTTATGAACTGGTTAGTTCCTTCAAGAATCAACCTACCAAACAGTATAATAACACAAGTTTTTATGCATCGTAAAACATGTTCATACCTAAATGAAAATTCAAAGCAGGTTCTTGGACCCAATAATATTTGGAAAATATCCCGCAGAGGTGAAAACGATTTTGGGGTCTATTTTGCCAGAATTTTCGATTAATGACCAGGAGAAACTGAAAATAGGATTGGATTTTATTGGCATCAACCACTACGCTAGCTTCTATGTCCAAGACTGCATGTTTTCCACTTGTGAACCTGTACCAGGGACCTCAAGAATATAAGGTTACTTCAGACCAACTTCACTAAAGGATGGCATTTCAATTGGGGAACTTGTAAGTAATTTAAAACTTCACCATAACTTTCCTTTTACCCTCGACACCTTGTGAGATGCTGAATCATTTTACATTGTCTAGACAGGAATGTCCGAGCTACATGTTTACCCCAAGGGAATGGAGAAAATCGTTCCCTATGTAAAGGAAAGATACAATAATATATCCATGTATATTACAGAAAATGGTAAGTCAAGCAGGTATCAGGATTTCTGTGGTGCAAATCTTATATGCATGTTTTTTACGTGTTATATGGGTCAGGTTATTGCGAGAAGATCAATTCAAGTTCCACGCTTGAAGAATCCATTCATGATGACAAGCGAGTGGAGTACATGTCTGGCTATCTAGATGACCTTATGCCTATTAGGTAAGAATATGTTAGCATGCCCATAGTTGTGCTATAAACAAAACACCATTTTGCAACCATTTTGCACTCAAAACAGTGTAAACTCATAATATCCAACAACTATGTGTTCATAAAATGATTTTTGAGGTATACCAATTGGTTTAATCTACAAATAATTCCACAAAACCAACTCTATAGTAGAACCTAATCAGTTCCTTTCTAGTATTTAATTATTTATGAATACAGCAGTAGGTTAGGCTTAAGTTGTTGAAATCTGGCTCATATATTTACCTGATTACATGAACAGGAAAGGAGCAGATGTGAGTGGATATTTTGCTTGGTCATTGCTCGATAACTTTGAGTGGTTATAAGGATACACAAAAAGGTTTGGGCTTCACCATGTCGATTACACTACACTCAAACGAACTCCAAAACAATCAGCAGTGTGGTACAAAAAACTCATTGCTAAACATAAGACACTCAAATCCTTTATGTCATATACTAATCCTAAACTTCTGCAGTATTAGTTTCTTATATTTCATTCTTATATTCATGTTAAGATGGGAAAACCAAAGTGAAAAAACCACCAGAGCTGAAGTATTTTCCCATTTCTTGTTTGCTATTTTACCCAGCCTTCCTCGCAACCATTCCATCATTAGCTTCTAAATTAATGACGTTTTCGCCATTTTACTAGTCAAGCAGCTTCAGGGCTTATTGGATTAAAATTTGAGTAAAATATTTTCACTATTTTGATTTTGCTACATGTAACAATAATGTTTTGTCTTTAGTATGGCTCGTAGTAGACCTGACAAAAAATAGGTTTGGGTTGATTTTGGGTTACATAAATTAGTTATGGGTCAATTAAGAAACTAAAACCATCTTACCTATATTTAATATGGGTTATGTGGTTTGGGTTTAAATGGTTATGAATCCAATCCAAGTCGACCTATATTTCAAATTATAGTTTTGCCACATCTCTTTTATTAACCCAACAAACTAACAAATGCAGAATTAATAACATTACAGGATACACCGTATTATGCCAAGATCAATAACATTACAGAGCCTTAAGATGATATTGCTTTCCAACTTCCAAGTGCTTTGTGGCTTAAGATGATATTGCGCAATTAATAACATTAGAGTCTCCGTGTAATCAATTTAATAAAATATTGGAGGAAACAAAATATTTAATACTGATGTGACTCAATTAAGTATTAAAAAATTATTTTTTTTATTAGAAGTATTTTGAAAATAATTTACATCAATAACTTTTATATTAATTAAAATGAAATGAGACTATTGTTATTTAACAAAATCATTTTGTAAATTGACTCTTTTATGGAACAAAAAAATTTCATGTTCATATTTGATAGACTTGTGAAATTATAAAAAGAAACTTACAAAAATATTACTTTTTGTTATACTAAAAGAGTCTTATTATAATTTTTTAGAACCAAGTTTGAAACTAAAAATTTAAATTGATGAAACTAATTTAAGTATTAAAACATTAATTTTGTAATTATAGGCACTTTCAAAAAAATTTACATTAATAATTATTATGTTAGTTAAAATGAATGAAATTACTTAGCAAAAAAATAAAATGAATAAAATTATTGAGAATTTTATTACAATTTTTAAATTAATTATTTAAAACTACATTTATTTTACTTTTATTGTTTTTTGCAACAGATGAATTTTTTTCTTAAAATGTTAAAATAGAGCAATAAATATTTTGTGAATATTTTGTGAAGTGCATAAAGAATGTAGAAAATGTTAGGAAAAATGAAAATGGACAGGCTATATATATATAAACTTATTTCTTGTGAACCAAAGTAGAAATGTAGAATGTGTCAAGGCTAGTACTTGGTACTATGTCCTTAAGACAATTATGCCCTCCTTATGGTGCTCAGAGTTAATAACACTCGTCACACAAGATACAATGACAACGTATGTTATAGTAACACTCCAAATAGCATACACAACGAACCAAAATAAATGCTCTCACTCTCTCAAAAATGACTATGAAATACTAATAAAAAATGAAGACTTGAATGACTGATAATGCTTGATTGCTTGTGAATTGAATGATTTGAATGCCCCCCAGTCTATTTATAGAGGGATTAGTGACTCATCAGATGGGGCACAACCCTTTGAAAAGACATCTTTAACCAAAAAACGCAGCGTAGTTTTTATTGTAGCGAAAAGGCGCGTCTGCTTCGGACTAAAATCGATGTAGTTTTAGGCTTTAGCAAAATAAAAACGACGTAGTTTTAGCTTAGCGAGAAGGACTTCTCAAAAGCGGCGCATAACGCTCCCAAAAACGCATTTGGCGTTTGATAATAATAACATTTATCAAAATGACACGCTTTTGATAATAAATAAAATTTATCTAAAAAATTATATACAAAGACCCGGACCAACGAGCCCGAAGCCAATCGGTCGATTGGCGGTACGTGGTTTGAATTTGAACTAAGCTTTGGCTAGGTCCTCTCCCTTCTACAAAAGTGGGGTGCCTCTTGGGGCCCAAACCCAAGAGCAACTTATTGTATATAAACTAATTAATACTTTAGTTATTAACCGATGTGGGACTTGGCTTCCCACGAGTATTTATTATCATTTCCAAGAGTGATCTTTGGGAGTTAATTTCTCATTCATTACTCCATGGATTTGAGCTTCCAAATACTTAATTTAATCTACTGATGGAGTAGAACACATTGATAAGTGGATTCACTTCAAATAATTAATGAAACCCACTTCAAAATTGGCTCAAATTCTAGCAGAAACAACATTAATTTATGAATAAGTTTTAATTATTTTAACCGCGAGCTCTGATCTATTATACTAACAAGAGGGCACGTGGCAAGATTCTAGAGGAGGCATGAGACAACAGATGGTACATGTATTGGAACAGTAGATTTCGAGTCTAAATTTGAAAACTAATTGGAACAACAGATTTTGAAGTCCAAATTTGTAAACTAAACAAATTGGGATGTGTTGACTAATATAGGTCAAAACTAGTTAAACTAGTTTCAACCTATATTTGTAATTCATAATATAGATTCAAAACTAAACCAACCCATAACATAAAAACTAGTTAATCAACCCAATTAGACCCAAATGATTTTGGTTAACTAGATGGTTCTCAACCTAGATTGTCAGGTCTAGCTCGTAAACAATTTTTAAAGTGTGCCTGAAAAAGGTACACAATTTTGGTAGAAGAATAATAGTTACAACCATGAAATGACTTCAGGTTATAGTTCATTATTTTTTAGTAGGAAAAAATTGGAGTATATTTAATAAAATTAAGAGTTAACAATCATCACCAAAAATCAAGAATCAAGGGACAAGAAAAAAAATAAACAGAAAACAGCAACAAATTGGCCAACTAACAATTCAAGCAACTATGACACAAAATACTAACCTCATTGTTCTAGTGAAAAAAATACTGAACCGTGGTGGTGATCAAATTAAGCAGCACCTATTATCTGGCAAAACATTTATCTATCTCCACCAAGGGGATCTGGCCTCATAAAAATGCTCTCCATCATCCCATGAAATCTGGCATGCTTGAAGACCGATAGCAATGTGAGGTTCCTTCCCATGACAAGCAATCCACTTTTCAATAGCTAGTTCTCTATCATTCTCACTTGCATATTGTATTTTGCACTTCCCAAATGGGTTGAGCCCAGGACTTAAAATCTCTGCAGTTGCAGCTGGCATGTACATCGCATCACCCACTATTGGTGCACCGCAAGCAGCCAATTGTGCTCGGATCTGTATCAAATGACCGAATTGTCTAAGGGATTTCTCTCCTTTTTATGTTATGAAGATGAGAAATAAAGAGTGTATGTCATATTTTGAAGAATATGTTAATTTCCTTCCACCTCTCCCTTATCTAGCAACTCAAATTCCAGTAGCATATAATAGAAACTCTAAATCAATTGTAACTTGAAACTCGAAGTCCACTCAATGATCGGCTTTTTTTCATGGCACAGCCTCAGAACCTAAAGTGTAACCAACTTTCCCTAGATTTATTTTGAGTAACATGATCAAAATATTTTTAGCTGATTACCGACCAGAATAGAAGTACACTAAGAAATTCGAAGTCAACACAAGCCTAAAAACAAGGACGGGGAGCATAATATTACATTATGTACAAATGTAAAATTCCAGAAAGGTACACCTCATGATTACAAGAATAAAGGAAAACAACATACAGACAAAATAAAGGGAAAATGTAGATACCTGATGAGTTCGACCAGTCAACAGGCTGATTTTACACTCATATGCAAACTCTTTGGAAGACCATCCACAATCCTCAACACTATATTTTTTGACAATTACAGCATCTGGCCATGGAACCTTTTTGCACTCTGAGACCTCAAGCTGGCATAGGTACCATCCTTTAGTGTGTTCTGCACATCATAATAAGGTCAGGTTTAATAAACATGGCAGGTAGAAAATGTATTTTGCAATTTGCATAACAACATGTCACAGAAAGAATGTTCCCACGAATATATATTACTAGAGTATATTCTAATCAACCCATACTGTCAGTCAATAGTCAACATTGGCAAGGAGAAGAAAATAAAAATTTACATAATACTCGCTGGTTATTCATCTGATTATGATATGCTGATAATTCGTTTAGGAGACGAGAATAAGATACATGATAAGAACATTTGCTCCTAATATTTCTTTAGAAAGGTTAAATAGTTTAATGAGTATGACCAAAAATACAGAACTTAAATTCAGCCTAAGTTTATAAGTACGTGGTATAAAGGAAATATGTCAAGGGGCATTCTGTGTACGCAGTTTGTACAGATCGCGAACAGCAAGAGCAAAATAGAATCAAACAAATTCAGCTGAAACCTCCCTAAAAATCCATGAGGAAAAAAAGTTATCCTACAAATCAACCCATGATCAACAAGTAATTCACGTTCTGATTTCCTTGATAATAGAATATCAATTAGGGACAATTTTTCCTTTTCACTACTCAGTGGGAAATCTCGTATTTGCTATGTTACAGTTAGTTGAAAAAGACAAATACCCTGGAAGCTGGAAACCTTTGGGCATAAGAAATGGCATTTGATGGGAAGATGTGTTATTCCTCTTCCCTTGATGTCTTATAATTTTAAATTATTCAAGCTTAACTCTCGTGGATGACTCTTGATCCATCTCAACCACCCCCCACCCACCCCCCCCCCGCCCGCGCGTGCAGGGTCTTTTGCAAACAAAAATCATAAAGGGCATAAAAGAAAGAGTCCTTTGACCCCAACACGGAATCCTGAAAACCCTAACTAAAATGAAGCGCCCCAACTCACTCTTGTCTTTGAGAGCCACAATAATCTGCACTCAACTTCAATAGACTTCTTTGCAAGTTGAACTAATCATGATGCCAAATTATCACCCTATGATGATCCCACAATAGTCTCCATAGATGTATGAAGCGAGAAGAAATGATTTTGTTGTGATGCAACTTGAATCCTTTTCCATGATGAATTTAGATTTAGGATCTTTCATCTTTCTATAAATAGGGTTGTTGGACAAGATGTAGAAAGCGCAAGGAAAATTCTAGTGAATGAGTGGTTATGATCTTCAAAGGGGCTTGTGAAAGGGTCAAGAGGATTTGGGTGACAAATACAAAGGCTTTCCCATTGATTGTACCATAAATTCTTCAAGTTTAGTTAAAATGATTCTCTTCGTGGAGATAGACGAGAGATCTGACAAACCACATTAAAATGCTTATGTCTTGTTCTTCAAAAAAATTGTCAGCAGAGGGCATTTTGGGCAACAAAGGAATTATTGGTAGATTCTAATAGCAGTACTTTTGTGTAAGCATGTGAGCACATGGGTAGTTAGTTATAATTTGAGTGAAGGATAAGAAAAGTGGTGAAGGTTAGGAGATTTTCTTTTCAACATTTGTTCTCTTTAAATAGAGGTAATGAGAAGAGTATTCCCAAGTATGATAATATGAATTTTGTGAAATGAATTAAGAAGTGAAACTTTCAGCTGCTTTCTCCCTATTCTCTCTCTCTCTCTCTCACGAACTCAGTGAAGAATCACTGAGTTCCTCTCTTCTTCCTCCCTTTTATCCTTAAATTCTATTTTTGTTTCTGTTTCTCTGGTTTTTCTTTATTTCTTTATTTCTATCTCTGTTTCTCTCTATATTTCTGGTTAGACTATAAACAGAGCCTGACAAATTGTTATCAGAGCTGCTGGTTGTATCCAAACTCATCTTCTTCCTTCTAATCCTCTACTTTCTTCTCTATCTCTAAACTCTAATTTCTTCTCTTATGCAAAACCAATCCGAATTTTATCTCTTTTAGTCTCTTCTACTCTTCAAACTCTACCCATAACAAATCCAAAATCACCAACAACAATACAAAATCACAGCAACCAAGCAGCAGAAAACACCACTCCAAAGGCTCTGTTTTTCAGTAAACCTGCAACTCAGAGAATTCAACCATTAAACCACTCGGAATAGGTATAAATAACTTTCAACTAACTCGAATTACTCTTATACCAATAACCCATAACATATTTCTCATAAACAACAACAACCAAGCATATTTCTATCCATAAACTCCCTATTCTTCACCGTCGGCAGAAAATACCAAATTCTATGTATAATTTTGTTGGATCTGCAGTTATTTGTGTTTAAATGGTTCAATTCACCTTGTTTAAGACATCTAGAATTATTATAAACATCTAAAAATCCAAAAACAAAATTATCACGTTTCCAGAAATTTTTCATTCCAAAAACAAACAGTTTCAGCTTTAGTATCAGTATTAATACTTGTTACTGCCCTGGTAATTAGTGTTATGCTAAATTTTGATCTCTTAGTGCCTGTGCATGTTTTGTGTGCTCAATTACTCTTTAGACATTCAACTAAGCAGTAGCCAGTTCAGTTTACACTTTGTTCTAAATAGGATACATAGTTTGCTTCACTGAGAAAGTCCATTTCTCACTTAAAAAGCTAATCAAGTTCAATTACTCTAATTTAAGTAGTATTGCTACTACTTGAATTTAATTTTCAAACTCAGAATCACAATTGTTATGTGATTCACCTTCATTCCAAATTTCTAAGGATGTAGGGTTGGATATGCACACCAAGTGTTCAACCAAATGAAATGCTTCAACAAGATTTTTTGAGTTATAGGGATTGTATTAATGAGAAATTGCAGCTCATTGATGAAAAAATAGATTACTTCATAACTAGTATGAATGAGTTGTTGAAGCAAAAAGGCTCAGATTATGTGGTGGGTTTTGTTAACCCTGTTGGAGATAAAAAGGAAGGGCAAGATGGCAGTTCACATGGGCCAAAGAGAAGATGAGGGACTTTTTAAAAATCTCAACCATGCTGAGAAGTTAAGGGTCAGAACAAATGAAGAAGATGATGTCCAATGGAGGATGAGGAATAACTTTGTTGAAGAAAATGAGAGAAAGGAGCTCAAGCATCTCAAGCTTGTGCTTGATCCCATTATAATGCTAGAAACTGGATCAAGGAATGTGAAGAAGCAAATTGTGAAGGAGCTCCTATATATGGTGTATGATGAATATAAGAAAACTCCAATATTTGATGATGTTCCAAGTAATGAGTGGCAAGCTGCTATCATTGGGGGGCATATTGTTTTTAACAAGGAAGGTGAGGTAAACAAAGATCCAGAAACTAGGAAGATAAAGTAGCAAGGGGTTGCATACCAGAAGCTTAAGCCAAAGAAGCCACGCTCAGCAACATTTGCAAACAATGATGGAACAACACTTCATTGTGGAACTCCTATATATGATGAAAAACCACAACAACAGGAATAACCCCATTTATAATGATTATATTGAGCATGAGGAGGCTCCATTTTATGATGGTCCACCCATGTATGATGCACCAATACAATATGAAGGGAATTGCGTCTTTGATGATGAAAAGGGAATTCAATGACAACATTGAACAAGGTATTACACATCCAGAATATGAAAAAGAGTTCTGCTATGAAGACCTTGTGTTTGATAATAGTCCTGAAGTGGAGCAAGGATTCATGAAGGAAAAAGGAGTGTTAGAACTTCTTGAACAACAGCAAGAAGTTTTCTTGGTAGGGGAGCTCTCAAGGTAGCCTCACATGTTGCAGCTCAGGCTAGAAAATGAGGATAGAGACACCAGCACTCCAGCTCCACAAGGTCCCAAGCTTTATGCAGAATATTTTGATAGAATGGGGTGCAGTCAAGGAGTTGTTGCTCATCCAAATCAGTCCTAAAATGAATGGTTTACATCTCTTGAACCTTGGAAAGATAAAGTTGAAATGTCCATTCAAGATGCATACTCAGAAAAAACCAGAACATCAAATCTTTTCCCTATTCCTATCCCGAGTATGTTGAAAAAGCCAGTATCCTATTTCTCCAACCCTATGATCATCCTAAGGCCATTAAGGGGCAGCTTGTTTACTTCTGAATGAGTCTAAATCTGACCGAATAAGTCATTTTTGACCGTTTATTTTATAATTTTTAAACTCTGAATGTGTCTAAATGCATCTGAACGGTTCATCTAAAAAACTGTAGCTGATTGAGTAAGAAATAGTATTGAATGATATTTTTATTTACATATTCTCATAGACAATTAAAAATTACTTTCAATATCCTCTTATTTTACTATTGTAAACAAATTTTGTTACGTACAAATTGTTTTTTACTTTTCTTTAACAAATTGGCCAATAACCTATTTAACAAATGTTGTTGTAGTCTTTTGTTTTGATTTTATGAACTATAAAATGTTATTAATATTTTTAGTGTTTTATTCCTAAAATTATATTACTAACTAAAATTATATTACTAATAGTATACAATCAAAAATTGTTCAAAAGTTTATATTTAATTTTTCTTAGATAATGTTGTTTATTTATAATTACATAACAAATTTATTGGGTTAATTGATGTTTTGGTTACTATACTAGATGTCGATTTTCATTCTGATTACTGAATCTTCTTTTGTTACAAAGACATTACTATACTTAAAAAAATATTACAAACTAGTCATTACTTAACATTCCGTCCAAAAATTTGACGAAACTACTGAATAGATTAACGTTTAACAGCTGTCATGTGGGGTACTTCAATGTGGCAAGTGGGACCCTGTTACGTGGAGGGTTGATAGATGTTTTGGTTACTGCACTAGGGGTCGATTTTTATTTTGGTTACTGAATTTTTTTTTTGTTACAAAGACATTACTATACTCAAAAAATATTACAAACTAGTCATCACTTAACATTCTGTCCAAAAAATTGATGGAAGTGTTGAACCATGCATATAGGGATGCATAAAAGGCTTGAGGCCTGCGGCCCGACCTTGGTGCTCAAAGCCCGGGCTACGGCCCGGAAGGTTTGAAAAGGCACTATTTTTAGAAAAAATGAAAAGGCCGCTATTTTTAGACAAAATCGCCTTGGCTTTGCCTCAAGTCCGGCCTTAGCTTGGGCCTCGGTCCGAGGCCCGGCCCGAAACTTACCTGATTTTTTATCCAATTATTTGTAATTTTTGAACTTTAAATTTATAATTATTCATCAATAAAGTATAAATTAAATTTTTACTTATTCATTATTGTAATTTATAAATTATAATACATTAGTTTTAATTAATACATCAATAAAGTTTAAAATTTTAATTATTCATTCTTGATTTCTTGTAGATACATTTAATTAAGGCTTAAATATAATTTACTACCCTAAACTATAAGCCATATTCCACTTTGGTGATCCACCTTTCAATTTTGTTAATTAGATGATTAAAATATTAAATTTTTTCAATTCCAACAAATTGAGCCACCACGTCAGAAATTGCTAACGTGGCTATCTGGGTGGGACCATAGGAAGCTGATGTATGTAAAAAAAATTAAATTTTAAATTAAGAATTAAACAATTCTGATATAATGGAGGGTAAAATGGTCACATCCCATACATTCAGACAAAATAAACAAATCAAAAGCTTTAAATCAATAACAATCGATCAAAAGCAAGCCCCAAATTCGACGAAAAAAGCCCTAATCACAAATTGCTCAACGATTCTGGTCGATCCACAATTTATCTCGATCGGGTTTCATGTTTTTCTCTGTTTATGTTCTGATTGGGCTGCTGCTTTCCTTAATCTGTTTGTGCTATGGATTTTGGGATTTTGGTTTTTCCATCTGTCGAAGCTATGGTTTCTAGATCTGCATATTTTGCATATTTTGGAACCAGAATTTGGGTGAGGTCCATGATTTTCCGATCGGGTTCATGCCTGTTCTTGGCTGGAGTATGATTGTGTTTGGGAATGGCCAAAATGGGTTTTGATTTTGGTTGCTGGTTTGGGCCCTGTACTGATCGATTTCCGGTGGGTGCTCCATCGTCGGATTTCTTGAAGGGCAAATCGGTGGTCTGCAGATCACGAGGTTGGCCTCGGGGTGATGCTCTGATGTCCCTGTGGTTTACTTTGGCCGTCAGTTGGGCCCCTCATCTTAATTCAAATTTTGAATTATGGTTTCTTCTATTGGGCTCAAGCTTTGGTGACTGCTTCGGTATTGGGCTCAAGCTTTTGTATGATTTGGAACTTATTTTGAAATAGGGATCATGAGAGAAAAGAGACTGAAAAAATAGATGGCATACTCAACTAAACGGACTGAAGTGTATGAACTTGGGTTGTGTTCTTTAAATCAATTTTTATTATGTTTAGATTTTTTGAATTAGGATTTCTGTTTTGTTTATGTTGCCTAGGGTTTATACTTGGAATTTTTTGAATTTTTTTATTTCTCTAGCAATGGATGGGTCAGTGATGGAGACAAAATCAATCGAAGTTTCCGCCGTGAAACAGCTTCTCCGTCGAAGTTTGGATTTTTTGAGAGCTGTGAGGTCCAATTAATCCATTGTTTTTTATTAGTATTAATGTTTAATATAAAGTGGTTTGACGAATTTGCCCTTTAAATGTGTAATTAAAAATTAAAATACTGTTTTTTAGTTACACATCAGCTGAGTTGGCCCCACCCAGGTAGTCACGTCAGCAATTTCTGACGTGACAGACTCAATTTGTTGGAATTGGAAAAAATTAATAGTTCAACCATCTGATTGACAAAATTGAAAAGTGGGTTACCGAAGTGAAATATGGCCTATAGTTTAGGGTAATAAATTATATTTAAGCCTTTAATTAATATACATCTTCAATGAATATAACTAGTTAGTATATTTAATATTAATAATAAGTTAGTTACTTAGTTGATTAAATATTAATAATAAGTTAATTTATTGTAAATACTAAATTACTAATATTTAAGAATAAAATTTATTAATATTCTTTGTTACTTTAATGTTAAATATTAACATTAATTAATACATCAATAAACTAATTTTTAATTTTTAATATTAAATATTAATAATAAGTTAATTTCTTGTAAATACTCAAGTTTTTCATTAATTTGGATATGCTAAATTCTTAGGGGATTTATGATTTTGGTTATTTTTAAGGTATTCTATTCATCATTTGTACTGTTTAAATAAAATTCCAAATAAAAAAACTTTGAAAATAATACTTGAGATATAACTATGTAAGTGTTTAATGACCATAAATGAAAATATATTTGTATTTAAACTTTACAAAATATATGTCCAACCGATCCTAGGACTATAAAAAAATAAAATCGAAACTAAATTTATATTCAAAAATTAAAAGTGTAACCTACAATATTTAATCTACAATATTTTTTACGAAGTGCATAGTAGACAACTAGACATATATTTAGGAAATCAATTTGATTTATATTCCATTACATCTAAATTATATTTTCTTTTAATTTAAGAGGAATATATTTATTTTTGTTCTAATCATTCAACTTATATTGGTGTGTAGTAGAATATTAAAATAAAATAAATCTCAGAAATCTTGCATCATTTTTACAAAATTTATTAATTTATATTTTATAATTTATATTTTTAATATGTAACATAAAAAAAAAGGACAAGACCAGCCAAGGCCTTGGGCTGGCTCGCCCTTGGGTCTAGGCTTTGGACTTGGGTGCAGCCTGAGACTTAGGCTTCTGGTCGAGACCACGCCTGACGACACGAGGCTGGCTGAAGGTCAAAAAGTCTGGCACAGCTCTAAGCCCAGTGCCGTTGTCAGGTATGCTACGTGCATATCACATAAGCCAAAAAAGTTGATGTGTGAGTTACTTATTTGTGATGTTACACATTTTACCATGTGTAATATCATATATATTGTCGCTGACAAAGAAGAAACGAACTAGATATTTGTGACCAAGATGAATCGCACCAAAATCGTGCCCTAATTTTTTTTTTACCCTTTTTTGATTTCTGCAACAATATCATGTACCACATCATCAAAAACTAACTCACACATCAATTAAGTAATGTTAAGTAATAACTTATTTGTAACATTTTTTTGAGTACATAAATGTCTTTATAACCAAAAAAAAGATTCACTAACAAAATGAAAATTCCCTAGTAGAGTAATCAAAATATCAATTAACCCTTTACGTAACGGGGACCCACCTGCCACATATATTCAAGTACCACACATGACAGTTGTTAAACGTTAGTCTATTCAGCATTTTTGCCAAATTTTTGGACGAAATGTTAAGTAATAACTAGTTTGTAATATTTTTTTGAGTATAGTAATATCTTTGTAACAAAAAAAGATTCAGTAACCAGAATAAAAATTGATCCCTAGTACAGTAACTAAAACATCAATTAATCCCAAATTTATTCATAACAGTCCAAAAAGTTAAAATAAAAAATACATGTACTTAGATGTTTTAGACAGACAATTATCAAACACATCATCTCATTCCGTATTCAAAGCTTCTACTTTATTCAACTCATTCATATTCTCTTACGCATTCAGAGCTTTTCATTCAGTTTTATCAAACAACACCTAAAGGTTTTGCAAACCAGCCTAGCTTCCCTTCCAGTACACATGTAAATCAATCCTAGTTCATTATTAATAGTTCCACCTTCATAAATAACCTTAAAACAACTTCCTACTAATCCTATGAAAATACTTCAAATCAAAGACTTCGTAGAATTGTCAAAGGGGTTTGCTACAATGAGTTTAGCATGGATTTCTTTATAAGGTATATGGAGAATTTTGAGACGAGCTTTAAGGAAGCTATGATGAACAAGAGCACTTGCATTTTCCTAATGGTGTTCTTGTTGGTTACTCTATTGGAAGTCCTCATGTTCAGAAGTTACAGTAGGACATTTTAAATGCTAAGAAATTCTATAAAAGCACAAGTAATGACTATAGTGAGGTTGATTAGGTTAAAGTTTTGACATGTAAAAGCAAGGAAAATGTGACCTTAAACCAAAAAATCCTACCCCTTTGTGACTTCAAAAGATATTCCCTGTTCAAGTGGAAAATGAAGGAAAATAAGAATTCTTTGGAAACTTGTGTCATAGCTCCATTGGTGCAGCACTTCTATCTTGTGATGTTTAACCCTCAAAACAACAAAAATTTGAACTTATGGTCTAAGAAGCAGTGTCTTGTCTCGACTTAATTGAGGTATTTAAGCAAGAACTCCAAGATAGGTCAGTTTGGGGTCAAAGTAGCTTGGAAGAATAAAAGGAAAGTTGCATTATATTAGGAGCAAAGAACACATGGAAGCCTATTACTAGCTGAACCTTCTTCGAACAGGTTCAAATGGGGCAAATAGAATCTTAATAGGATGATGAGTTCATGGAGTATTTTTATACTAGCTGTTGCACTATGGATAAATGGTTATACTTGTGCTTTAAAGAGGTGGAGTAGTTGGTGTGCAAAAGCAAGAATATCCACTGCTTATACGGACAAAAGTTTCCAAATTCAACTTGGAGCAGAATCTCACACATCATATATACTTCCAAGACATTACTTTGCAAAGAGTAGATGTTTCTAGCCAGATCAAGAGATTACAGATGATACAAGATAAACAGAATTGGAGTTACTAATCCTTTGGCAACTATAAGTGGTCATTCTTTAAATGGAAAATGAAGCAAGAAGGATGTGCAAATGACCTTTGAGTCTCTCCATTAAACAATGGGGTATCCTTTGAAATACAAGGGGAACAACAACTAAAAATTCAAGAAGGAAATCGTAAAGCAAAACTTTTGGACAAGTGGCAAAGTTTTAATGAGCAAACTCCAACGCTTCATCTTTCATCTTGGAAAATCAGGAAGAGACACCAGCTTGGGTTACAACTGTTTTGGTTTTGATACAAATTCACGAGGACATGAATCTTGTAAGGGGAGGGACTGACAGGCAGAGGGCATTTTGGGCAGCAAAGGAATTATTAGTAGATTCTAGTAGCAGTACTTTTGTGTAAGCATGTGAGCACATGAGTAGTTAGTTATAATTTGAGTGAAGGATAAGAAAAGTAGTGAAGGTTAGGAGATTTTCTTTTCTGCATATGTTCTCTTTAAATAGATATAATGAAAAGAGTATTCCCCAAGTATGATGATGTGAATTTTATGAAATGAATTAAGGAGTGAAGCTTTCAGCTGCTTTCTCCTCTGAGTTTTTGTGAATTTCGTGAATAAACACTGAGTTCTCCTTCTTCTCCCTAATTCCTCTGGTATCTCTCTATTTCTCTATTTCTATCTATGTTTCTCTCTTATTCTCTAGTTAGTTAGGTACCAACAAGGGCCTGACATAAATCCTATGTGTATTTACTTTCTTCTACCACAATTCTTGTGGGATGTATGAACGAAGTTAGATTGGCTTCCGCGTGCATTTGAAAGGGCTCAAAACCCTTACAGATTTCCCTATAAACTGGTCTCAGAAACCGATTCAAAGTGAGAACAAACAATTTACACAAGTAAATGCCCTGAGAAAAAGGAGAGGCCAGGGGGGACTTGATTTTCTTTCACCTTTTTGTATTAGAGTAGTCATGAAAATCACTATACTTTTGTTGATAGGTTAATCATGAGAAACATTATTACATATTAAAATAGGATCAGATATGTATAATAGCAAGGATTACCTTCAGAAATAAGCCTTGGAGCAATGTTGATTGGACGCATGTAGTGAGTTATTACTCCAATTGGCACAGGAGCAGCCGTAATAGCAAGATAAAGCTTCTTCACCTTTTTTTCCTGATTTTGAAAAGATATATATCTTCAGGGTACTGGGTGTAAAGGAGAACATAGAGATGAAGAAATAAACCTAGCTCTGAATATCATATAATGAATGGGAAAAAATCAGTTTCCTTTTCATATTGCGAGCACAGCTATATATATGGAAGACAGCAACTCTTCAATTATCATGTAACAAATTGTTTTTCCAGTATATGACAAGAATGAAATTAATAAACTTACCCTCAATTTTCTGTGAAAAACTGAACAGTACTCCTTCGTTCTAGCAAACACTACGCTGCACATGAAGTTGGGCCATAAATCCAAGGTTGAGGAAATATATAGAACTATAATTGTAAATAACCATTCAGATATATTACCAGCCTTCAGTGCAATTGTCAATTTGATGAGTAGTCATTAGAGGAGTGGTAAACCCCAACGCACGAGTGGCAAATGTTGCACAACTTTCTTCAATATTGTCACAGGTTCCTCCTACCTAAAGTGAATATGGATATAGTGAGCAACTATGGGCTATAAATTTAGTAGCAGTAATTCATGTTCACAACATGTCTTAAAATATCATTCTGGATCCTACTGCATATTTGAGCAGAGTCCTTTAAGGATCTCATGCTCCGTTTTGTACGAGGAAGGGGTAGGGTGTTGCAGCTTCCCAACAAGGAGCTCTAGGGGAAGGGAAACCTCCTTTCCCTTTTAGTTTGGTACATGAGAAGGAAGAGAATGTAAGGGGGAGGTGAAGTCAGTTTACACTGTTCCCTCATGTAAGGAGGGGAAGAGAACGAGCCATTAACACAATACTCATGCTTCCTCACATAACTTGTCCCAACTCCCATGTCAAGACAAAGTTAGAGGATTGCGTCAGGCATTGCAATCCAGCTGTAGGAAATAGCCATCTCATGACCAAAGACGTTAAGCAAACACATTACTGCTTTACAACTGATAGATAATTATGATCGCACAAGTTTAGTCATTGACACCAAAGTCTGCTAAGCATCAGCTTCAGTTCACTGCCACAAGAAATTTATCTATAAAGAACATATAAAGTAAAAATTATGGATAAAGAAAAAGGTTATCAGTTTACATACTGATGTACCAGCAGGTTTGTCTAGAACCACATACGATTCCGTTGCTGCAATAATTCTTGATTTCCAGTCAATCTCATAACATCTGAAAAGCATAAATGTCAACCAGCATAGGAAATGTAATCAGAAAAAAGTACATCATTACATAGAACCCCCATTACCTTGGGAAGCGTTTTGGATGGACATGCACTCGTAAGTATGTCCCAGCTTCAACAAACTCATCAACATGAGTTATCCTGAAAGTTTTCTGCGCTTCTCTCACAGTTTTCCCTTTAATTGAAAATCTCTTACTCAGAACTGATGGAGCAGTAACTTCTTTGTACAACTTTATATTCTCTGGTGTCGCCACACTTGGAGGAGGCTCTGGACATACAAGCGCATAGTATACAGCTCCAAAATGAATGAGATCTGCAACAAACCTTTAAAGTCTGGTTGATTGTGGATTGCAATAGAGTAACTCATAACCCTACGTCAGACCAAATGGACGACAATAATTGAAATACTTACAAAGGAGAAAGATCCAAAGCTCTAGTAATATACTCAAGAACAGTCCCTCCTTCTGAAACAACCAAGTGTTCAATTCTTGGTGGTATATTTTGTGAAGGGCATGGAAGCAAGCGGCCATAATTTAAGTTGCTGCAACAAAATTGAGTCCTAGAATCAGCAGGCCAAATTATAGGGGACTAAAATTAACAATTAAAAAAAACGTATCAATTTCCATTCCGAAAGTATGATATAGCTAGACAAGGTCAACTTTGCACCAAAAGATTTAAGATATTGATGTCAGTTGTTGATGATATTTTTACATAATTAAATAACTTGAATAGAGTGAAATAATCCAACTATCCAAAGGACATATTATCAGTTTGTTCTTCTATGAAAACAACCATATATTCCCTTCCTTTCAAAATGAGAGTTTACTTTAAGAATCAATGTATCGTATCTAAGTATATTTAATAAGATTAAATCTTGGCAAATTTCTCTTCAAATTTTGACTTTTAAAAATCGACTATCATTTTGGTATGGAGGGATAACTAACTATAGCAGAACTATTTGCATAATTTTCACAGAGAAAATACTTCTGTACAAATCATTGTCTGCAATTCAGAACAAGGATGCTAAAGTAAGATTTCTACATACGAACAAAAGTATAAACATATATTCCCTCAGGTAAAAAGAGTAGCATTTTCAATAGAAATTACAAAGAAAGGACTCTCAGGAAGGAGAGTATATGATATATCCATATAAATAACTGTAAGCTAGAGGTAGCCAGCTCTTAGCTAGAGGTAGCCAGCTCTTTGCTCAAGTACCCGTGTCAATTTAATGGAAAATGACCTTCAAAATTGAACATGAACTTGTCCAACGGACACTCATCAAATTAGCAAATAGTTAAAATTCTACTCAACCGTTATAACTTTAGACATATTATCAGCTGCATTACTTGTAAAAAAGACATCTATTTTTTATTTTCAATGGATGATAAAATGATAGAATAATTTGTCAAATAATACTTTTGCATAACTTCAAATAAATAAATAAACACTTTTAATTAGAAGCATAAAAAGTATTCTCTCTATCCCATAATAAACGTCCTAAGTGCTTAATCGAAATGAATCTGAATTTTTCTTCTATGATCGATCGGTATAAACATTAACAACTCTGAATTGGATCAGTTTCTCCTCGACAAATAAGTACTTGGGACAATAAAATCCTGCCCAATGGAGAGATAATTAGAGAGGTGACAAAACCTTATACTTTTTATTACAAAACTAATAAACCTGAAAAGGATGGAAAAATTTTGTTTCGTAATTTCATAATCTATTTTTTCAATTTTTAAGTGACCTTTGATACAAATCACGAGAATTTATATGTTTCCTTTAATCTTTCAGAGGTAAAGGGTTCTTTTAAGAAATAATTTTTTTTATCATAATATGAATCGAACCAAAACACCCCTTAACTATTTAAGGGGATTACTACAACGAATGACACTTTTACCACTAAACTATACCTGATACAATGCGATTATTATATACAAAAGGGCCTTTATTATGATCATAATCTCTCGTATATCTTGAATAATTTTTTTAATATATATAAATTTTAAAAATGATCAATTTGACCTAAAAATCAAACTAAGACATTTATTATTGAGAGGACTCATTTAAATTATGAAATAATATAAAATAATATTTTTTTAGATAGGGGTATTTGATAAAATTGAATGAAATACTTTTGAATGTTTAATAATATGAATGAGGTAAATGAAGAATTCATATTATATTGATATGTCTCAAACACCTGAATAACATATTTTTATTACCTATCTGAAAATTTTCAAAATTATTGTAAATTTATTTAATATTACTTAATATAATAGTTAATATTTTAAAAAAATTAAATATAAAATAATTCATTCAGCCCATTTAACCAAAAATAAAAACTTCAGTCCAAAAATCTGACATATTCGGTCATTCAATCGATTCCCGGGCCATTCAGCTCTAAACAAACACCATATTTTACAATAGTTATATAAGTTGCAATGATCAAATAATATGAGACCGAGGGAGTATATATGTATGTATGTATGTATGTATGTATGTATGTATGTATGTATATATATGCATGTAGGTCAGAAAAGGGATTATGGAATACCCATTTGAGGAAGCGCTGGTGTCAGCTGAATGAACATCTAATGAAGCAGAGGATTTACAGCGGAAGCTTCTGTTTCTGTATCCAATTAAGTGAGAATTACCGCTTATAAGAGTATGAGTGGAGGCTAACGTGCGGACTAGTGCAACAGGGGTGAAGAAGCTCCGGAAACCGGAGGTCCATAGCAGCGACGATACCAAATTGCCGGCAAAAGTTGAAGTGATAGTCGCCATTTTCTTGTGGTGAGAAAAAACAGAGGAAGAGGAAAGAGTTGTAATTTGTTGAATACGGGCTTGGACATGGGTCAAACTCCAAATATTGAGTCTACATTAGATGGGCCTTTAGGCCCAAATCTTCGTCATTTGACAGCTCAGTCTATATATCATAAATTTTAATTTGCTCATGATTCCGTGCAAAACGATTTTGTTTTGTTATAAAATTATTGTATTATTTATATTTTTTTATATTATACTATACTAATATATTAATTCTACTAATAATAGATTAATATTGTGCACAATGATTTTATATAAAAAAATATTTTCTGTTGAAATATCCTATTTAACTAATAATGTATATCTAATTATTGATAAAAAATTTGAATAAACTTAAATATTTACAATAATAATTCTTCTACTTATATAATATAAATGATAGTGTTCCTCTTTAAATGATTTATTTGTTTCTATATTTCTATGTTCATCTATTTATGTAATAATAAAATCTTAATTAAACTCAAATAAATATAATTATATAATTTAACAAAATATTATTAATAAAATATTATTGTTATCAATCATATGAATTTTAAAGAACACTAACTAAATTAGAAAATTTATGAGAATAAGATATAGTGGTAAATAGATAATTATGATAGTGATCAGAATGTAGATGAAAATATTTTGAAATTAAATAACCTATGAAAAAGGTTTCTTTTACTAAATTTTAGGTTTCTATTCCAACATTTTAGACCATTCCAAGATTAAGAGACTGAGAGATGCTATTTTATATATATATATATATATATGGAAATATGAAGGTGTATATATGTAAAATTTCAAAGTTATTCTGCGTGCGGTCTACGATAGAAGAGTTAATTTAGTTTACTAATTCACTTAGTAGAAAATAGTCAATCCACTCTATGATCATGCAGCGATCACTCTTGCTATTGTCGAACGTAGAGTGAATCCTCAAATTGTGGATTGACTACTCTACAATAGTAGAATGAATTCACTATACTATCGTAGACTGTGTAATTTTAAAATTTACACAATTGCTGTTTTTTATGTCAGTTTAATTTAGAAAATGATATGTCTTACAATTTTATATATCGATTTTTTATTACTATTAATTAATATAAGTGCATGTGATAAGATATGTAAGATGGTGAGCCACTATTATAATCTTGTTCAATTTTATGTATATCTTTTGCAATTGTAATTTGACAGAAAAATATGACTCCTTTATTTTTTTTTTCCATGAATTTATTTGTTAATTGTATCACGATGAAAGGTAAGAAATTATATTCAAATCATAAAATGAGTCACCTAGCTTAATAAGTGCTCTACCTTAGGTCATCGACATCATAATTAAGCTAAGTTCAAGAGCTTAATTGAAATTTAACGTGAATCTTGACATAAATTTCATTTGTGTCTTTTTTCACCCTTTCTCTATCTTGTAATCGAGACAAATGATACGAACGAGATCAGAATTCATTATTAATATTATCTTAATTTGAGCAAAATAGAGAGTTAGAAAGATGGGGAAAATTATCTAAATTCTAAAAATTTGAGAATTATCACAGAAATTAGAATAAATTCGAAATAATTGTGATACCCCAATTTCATATTGAACATGTAGGATGAACTCAAGATAACCTAACTACTGCTCTTGGACAATGAAATGAATTTTACCCTGAACTCGAGTTTGGACCCATGCTAGCTAGGTTGATAGACTCAAATCGATTTGAAGCTCACACCCATTTTCGTAAATTTATTTAGGCTTGTGCCTATATATAGTCCTTATGAGAATGTACGTGGATAAAGGGTTCTTAAGACTAATATACAAAAATTAGAAAGTAATTACACTATTAATACATCTATAAAATAATTACAAAAGTAACGCAATTCATATTAATAAAGAAATCTAAAATCAAGGAGAAATAACTGCCATAATTAATAATTCAAATTCAAATATCTAGGATCTAAAAACAAAAAATCAAATTCAAAATAATAATTCAAATTCAAATATTCATCTCCCTCACAAGAGCCTCTCTCTCTCCATTATCTCATTGATACTTTTATGCGAATCTCCTTCTTCACAGGTTGCCCTCTCCTCCATTATACTCATTCAGTGAATCTCTATTGTCAAAAACGCCAATGAGAAGAAGAAGAAGAAGATTAAGCCTCTACAAAAAGTTTAAAATAAATAGATGTAACTCTTCTATATATTCAAAATTTTTATGACTATTTGGTTACCCAAAAACTAAAATGGGTACCTTTGTATGAATGGTTGGCTACCAACCGCATCACATTCAAACTAAATTGGTAACTTAATAAAAGCCGAATTAGTTACCTTTGTGCGAAGGTTTGATGAATGTCATCCTCCTCATCCCCCTTCACCGGTGAGACAGAGCGAAAGTCAACCACAAAATGGTCGATGAGATGGAGAAAAGAGGTGGATATTTGATTTTTCATAATTTCTTCATGTCCGAAAATTTCAATTCCAATTTAATGTCCAAAGAAAAATAAGAACACTGTAT
Organism: Panax quinquefolius; assembly: GCA_020205615.1. Classification (NCBI taxonomy): domain Eukaryota; kingdom Viridiplantae; phylum Streptophyta; class Magnoliopsida; order Apiales; family Araliaceae; genus Panax; species Panax quinquefolius. The sequence goes on from CM035167.1 coordinate 16,153,093, forward strand.
AGGAAAGGGAGAGATAAGAGAGTGATATGTAATGTAATGTTGATAATCAAACCTTCGTACCAAGATAACCAAACTTTTATACTAAGGTAACCAAACCTTTATACCAAGGTAACCAATCTACCTCCACACCTGCACTATGAATTGGTTACTTTGGTCTGAAAGTTTGGCAACCAACTACATAAAGGTTTGACTACCAACTACATCACATTTAAAATAAATTGGTAACTTAATAAAATTGAATTGGTCAAAAGAAATCTGGGATACTATCTTGACAAACCACGAAGGTAATTCCAAAATCAAGAATGTGAAGTTGAGTATGCTAATGCAAGACTATGAACTATTCAAATTAGAAAAGGATGAAACAATCAATGAAGCTCAAGCGAGGTTTCTCAGGCTAATGAACTCACTCAGCATGATTGGTCAAAAAATTGATCAAAAAGAAATCAATAGAAAGCTGTTGAGAATCATGTCAAAAAGATTTGCTCCAAAATTTACCACTTTACAAGACTCATCAACAATCAACACCATGGAAACATTCACCCTCTTTGGTGAACTTGAAGAGTTTGAAAATCAACTTAGGAGGTATAATGATGAAGATGAGGCACCAATAAAGAAGAAATTGCCACTTCAAGCCGAGAGCAACAATGTGACGCCCCCAAAATTAGGTATACATCACCCATCTTGGGTAGTCAGATACATGGTACAGAATTTAAATACAACTTACTAATATAACTGTAGGTGTACAATCTGACATAAAGCTGTGAGTTTGAATACAAATATTGTCTACTAGATATTATACAAACTCAAAAGGAGTCCTCATTACAATTATTATCACACTATTTTCACGAATAGTGAGGACTACTAATGCTATCCTCCGGACCATTACTCCGCTCCCCACTAAATCCTAGCTATATTCTCATTTCACGAAGAAGAACGGTGAAAGAAAGGGTGAGCTCAACTAGCTCGATAAGAAATATTATGACTAAGATAATGCGAAATAAATTATCATTAGCCTACAACAATGTTAAACCGATAAGATATAATGAACATCAAGTTTAACTACAATGTAGGAACCAAAGAATCCATTAAAAGAGTCAAGTAGAAAATAAAATCTACTATCTTTTATGATTTTAAAAGGTTTTTCATCAACTTTATATAGTTGAGACTCGACTTTAATAAATATTCCACATCATCGAATCACCCTCGCACTTTACTGGCGAGGATATTCTTTAGTATCACGACCACAATTATTCATGCACTACGGGCGAGAATAGTTGTGTATTCATTAATGGTCATGATCATGCCAACAATCGTCCATCAATGCACTACTACCAATGAGGATTTTATCACATCATTTGTAACATTACGGTCGTGATTACACCAATAGTCTCTCGGTCATAATCATACCAAGTCCATCTATGCATTACAGACCACGAGATGACTTTCATCACATCATTTGTAACATTACGGTCATGATTACCTTTGAATAGTCTCTGGATTAATAATCATACCAAGTCCATCTATGCACTACACTGGCCACGGATGACTTTCAACATAATATAAACATGAGGATGATGACAATGATATAAGAATTGATAAAACAAGTTCAAGAATTATTTTATCCGGGAATTATTAACGTCCAAATTGTCGACATGATCTTTGTTTTGTAGAGTAAAATTCAAGAATGATCGGAAGAATATTTCCATGAAAAGATCTTTGGATGAAACGCAAATATCGAGGATATTCTACTAATTTCATAGAGTATAGAAGTCAAAGTTTTAACCAACCGGGTATAATAAAAATGGAATAACAAAAGAAATCACCATGCGTGTGATAGACCATGACAGGCGAGTTATTCAACAGAATAATAATAACGGAACCAAAGTCGGTGAAATTCACATCGACGGGATGTTCCAACGAGAATAATAAATGCGGAATAATAAATGATGGAACCAGTCCGAAGCGTATATAGATGCAGACGGATATTCCGAATGAGAATAATAAAGACGGAATAATAAAAATGGAACCAGTGCGGTGTAAAACACACAAACAGGATATTCCAACGAGAATAATAATAAAGAGCGGAACCGGTCCGGTTGTAAAACACACGAATGGGATGTTCCAATGAATAATAGAAGAATGTCACCAAGTATAGGGTAAACTACACGATACACGAGTTATTCCAATGAATAATAAGCAATGGAATAACAAGTTCTCTTCTTGAATAAGAAAGAATAACACCCTTTACGAATTACAACAAATAATATTCCTACCTTAGAAGAATCAATATTGGAAAAGTGAAGTAGCGAGAATACTTTTCTTCTTTCTCTCTATAGTTTCTCTCTGAGTTTCAAAGAATTAAGTAAGAAATAATGAAGGAATGAGCTTTTCATTTATAGAAAAAGCCGAGGGTGGCTCTTGAGTGTTAACGAAGAATTCAAAATGACTCTTGGTAATATTGAAGAGACAACTACTATTTGCGAAGGGGTAATTAACCTCTTGGAACAATCAAAGAAGCGTTAACTCTTGATAATATTGAAGGACAACTACTTATTTGCGAAGGGGTAATTACTATTGACGAAGATAATTACTATTGACGAAGGTAAATACTATTGAAGAAGGTAATTACTATTGGCGAAGGTAAATACTATTGACGAAGGTAATTATTATTCACAAATGTAATTACTTATTCACAAAGGTAATTACTATTGACGAAGGTAAATACTATTTATTGAAGGTAATTACTATTCACAAAGGTAATTACTATTCACAAAGGTAATTACTTATTGACGAAGAGACTCTTAGATGATGACATATGGTCCCCCAATAAAATAATCAAACTTACCACAAACGTCTCATAATGGACTCTTTATATACATCGAGGATTGAATAGATATTACCACAAATCATTTTATTTTTAATCAACACATTTTAATCTTTCAACAATTATTAATCATTTATAACTTGTCGTCTCAATTAATAATATAACATATTATACGAGATAATCTTGTGACAATAATTGAATCAATAATATAAGAGATATGATCGTGAATTCTTTATGAATAATAATTGAGTATAATAAGTGACTTCTCACGTGAGCATCAATAATCAATCTTAGTGTGTCTTCTACGCAACCACGCCAGCGACATCGCATACTTTACCAAGGGGTAGTTCAACAGCTTTTAACGGTAACACCTCCGTAGTTATTTTTATAGAAAGATAATTTTGTCGCTTTTCTAACTACGACAATACTTCCGTTAATGGGGTCCACCAATGATTGAGTAGTCGTCGTCTGAATATTCTCCCACAAAAAGAATATTCCCAGACCAAACGAATATTTTATAACAACTTGCTTACTTTTTGCAAAATTTATAAATATTACCCACAACTATAACATTATATCAAATTTATTCCATAATATTCAAAAATAATATTTATAGAAAATTCACCTTTATTTATAAAAATTGGGGTCTTACACATATTATACGAGATGATCTTTGTGACAATAATTGAATCAATAATATAAGAGATATGATGCAACAATTCATCAGAGTAATAATTGAGCACAAATTGAGTGAAACTTCTCACGTAAAGATCAATAATCAATATCGTGTCTTTCTTATCTATACAACTACGCCAGATTCATCGTACTTTTACTACTGGGTAGTTCAACAGTTTTAATGATAACACCTCTGCCGTTATTTTTATAGAAAAATAATTTTGTCGTTTTCTAACTACGATAATACTTCCGTTGTGGGGTCCACTGAATGATTGAGTAGTCGTCTGAATATTCCCAAACAAAAAGAATATTCCCAGACCAAATGAATATTTTATAACAACTTGCTTACTTTGCAAAATTTATAAATATTACCCACAACTATAACATTATATCAAATTTATTCCATAATATTCAAAAATAATATTTATAAAAAATTCATCTTTATTTATAAAAGTTGGGGTCTTACAACCTCCCTTCTTATGAAATTTAAGCCCTCGAAATTAGAATTACGATACTGATATGATAAAGTGGTGAGGATACCTTGAATACCTTTATCGTTAAAAATATTAAATTCATCTTCGCATCCGGCCAAAGATATTCATTAACAATTCATCTTTTGCACTACGGGCCAAAGATATACAACCATAAAACCAATAATCTTTGAGACGCAGCGACTAATAGTATCACGACCACGAATTATCCATTTACCTTCTTGGCGAGGATATTCGTGTTTTCAATCTGATCGTGATTATCTCGAATAATCCTTGGTCATAATCATACCAAGTATATCAATGCACTACGACCAAAGATGACTTTTACCACATCCATGAATTAATATTTCATTCTTTGAGACTCAAATTTCGATAATTAATCCATATCATCGAATCATCCCCGCACTACGGGCCAGGATATTCATTAGTATCACGACCACGAATTATCCATGCACTACTACCAAAGATAATCGTGTATTCATTAGTATCGCGACCACAAATTATCCATGCACTACGGCCCAAAGATAATCGTGTATTCATTAGTATCACGACCACAAATTATCCATGCACTACTACGAAAGATAATCGTGTATTCATTAAGATCACGACCACAAATTATCCATGCTACTACGGCCAAAGATAATCGTGTTTTCAATTACGGTTATGATTATACCGAACAATCCACGGTCATAATCATACCAAGTCCATCTATTCACGTAAGCGAAAGATGACTTTCAACACAATATATAAGCATGAGGATCATGTCAATGATATAAAGAATCAATCAAATGAGATAAAGGATAAATATTAAACATTTATAATATAATTTATCCGAATTCAAGAATATCCCCATGTTATCAATCACTTAATAATCTCATAATCTAATATCATTAATATTATAACAATATTTTAATCACTTCTTAAATTTATAAACAATTTATCTCAATTGTTTACGCTTTACCATATAATGCATTTAATCATTCAAAATGTCATACTCATAAGATATCATCACCAATTATCAAATCCTCATCAAAAAAATATGCATATACTCTATATAGGATTCTCTAGCCATAAAATCCTATTTTCAACTTTCATTACTTCACATAACATATTTAACTCATATGTTCGTAACTAAACTATTTTCATGAAAAATACCAAATCAGTCCCAAAAATATTTCTTTTCTGGGATTTAGCATAATATAGTCCCATGATGAAAATATATTTTTCTCGGAATTTTTAAAATTCATTTACTATTTTTCAAAAATTAATTTCTAATTAATTCCTTAAGAAATTAGCTACCTCAAGTTTAACTCCAAAAATTCCCAAATCTTGGCAGGACCTTACACATGTTAATGTGAGCCTCCAGTTTAAATTTCATGGTCATCGGAGTTATAGAACTCCAGTTATAGCATTTTTCGTCAAAAAAAACCTAAATATTGAAATGGTCATAACTTGTTCATTTTAAGTCAGAATAAGCTCATTTTTGGACAGGAGGTACTTTATAACATATATTTTCATGTCCCAAAACGCCAGAATTTTTCACATAAATTTAGTGGCCGAAACAGCCCCTTAAAGTTTCTGGGCGATGGCGTTTTGTAATTTGCGACTTTGGACTCTTTTGCTAAATTCAGGTCCACGAAATCTCTGACACCTTTTCCAAAGTGATTCCACTTGGATAAGCTACAAAACTCTTAGATCTAACTCTAGGACTTGACCACATTCAAAAATTCAAAATATAATAGGAGATATGGTCAATTGAATTTCATGTTACGTTTTTACCAAAATCTGATTTTTCAACCCTTTGTGATTTCTAAGAAACTTTCATGTTTTCACATAATAACAACATAACTCATCATAACACTTACTAATACTTCATATACCCATGATTTTCATTAGTCCAATGCTTTTATTATGACTTTCATCATAATCCTCGTAAATGATCCTTTTAGTTGAAGAAATATTTGAGGGTTTAAGAAATGGGTTTTGTCTTTGGAATTCAATACAAAATTCGATTTCACGCTCTAGGGTAGGCTAGAAATCTTCAAGAATACGTCAAAGAAATTTATTAATGATAGAAATATCATTCAAAATCGCTACTCTTATCCAAGACTTGGATAATACGTTACATTGATACCAACTGTGACTTCTATCCTTTAACCTAGATAAGACTTCACAATGATACCTATCAACTTGTCATCGTCATTCACGCGTCGTCGCCACACGAAAATCCGCCCGGTGCATTCCACACAAGGAAGTCAACAACGAAAGGATCGGGGCTCTTTACTTATGGCTTGATATAACAAAATGATTAACTTTAGGGTTTGGTTACTTTGAATTAAGTATAACGGTGGGTTAGGAATATGAAAGCTAACAACCTTACAAAAGAATAATAAGTAGTTAATCAATCGTTTTCAAAAATTACCTCAAAGGCAAGTATTTTCAAAGAGATAAGATCGTGAAAGTGTTTATTTGAAACAACAAGATTAATAAACGATTGAGGTAACGAAGGTTTCTCCCAACGAAGTTTCAATAGATAAATCAAAGTCTAATTTTTCCTGAGTCAAATTTAAACATTGAACACAAAAAGAGTGGGTAGAACTTGTATTGAATAAAGTATAGACTTATGAATAATTTATAATTAATTTATCCGTAATAACTTCGTTCGGGTTTTCTCGACAAACGCTCGCTTAAATTACTGAAGTTTCGACTTTATTATAGGTACATTCCACCTTTAAGTGCTTCTTCACATTCTGATCCATGATTTGAATCATTATTCTCTCGATCCATATCGAATTCGGGTTGACCGCTATATGCATGGGTAGTTCCGAATTCGATGTTGAATTCTCCCAATTCTTCATCAAAAAGCAAAGTCCATTTCATCTATTTTGGCTTTATTGGATCGGGACGTCTTTTTCACACTATCAACGCGGTTGTGCGGCGTTTACCCATGCATCGTCTATTCTCCTTCGTTCGATTGTTTCTTCTTTCAAATGATCTTTGATTTTTAAATTCTCGATTCCAACTTTAATATCTTATACCACCCAAAGCGTGATTTTGTTAGAGCATCACATATCGGGTAACCCAATTTTGAATTGTTGTATCCCTTTGTTCCACGATCGTTTGCCATTCTTCAACTGTTCTTTCTAGCTCACGAACACGATTTTGTAATTCTAAGTTTTGATCATAAATTTCTTCTAACCAATTCTCCTCTTCTTCCTCTTCTTCCTCACTCTCAATGCTACCTGCTGAATTAGCTTTCTGGTGCAACAATTAGTTCTTCATTCACTACGTGGATATCTCTAATTTGTTCCTCGTCGACCTTTGCATTAACTCGATTAGTGATTAAAGGTGTCACAAAGGTCACATTCACTCCATTGTGAATATTTTCACCGCCATTTCCAAACACCGCCACAACACAAGGGTTAATTAATATATCAAATATTATCCCTATACTACGTGAGCCAATTAAATAACAAATAAACTTAGATAGAATTAAATACTAGCGAAGAATTCCCGTCTCTCCCTCCTAGTTCTTATCTCGCATCTTAGCTGGGATCATATCCACAAGCTCGACGATACTGTTGTGGCGCCCCCAAATTAGGTATACATCACCCATCTTGGGTAGTCGGATACGTGGTACGAAATTTAAATATAAGCGTATGGTATACAATACGACATAAACCGTGAGTTTGAATACAAATATTGTCTACTAGATATTATACAAACTCAAAAGGAGTCCTCATTACAATTATTATCACACTATTTCACGTAATATAGTGAGGGACTACTAATCTATCCTCCGGACCATTACTCCGCTCCCCAGACTCGTCCAAATTTATATTCTCATTTCTGAAGAGAACGGTGAAAAGAAAGGGTGAGCTCAACTAGCTCGATAAGAAATATTATGACTAAGATAATGCGAGAATAAATTATCATTAGCCTCTCTAATGATGTTAAACCGATAAGATATAATGAACATCAAGTTTAACTACAAATGTGAACCAAAGAATCCATTAAAAGAGTCAGTAGAAAATAAAATCTACTATCTTTTATGATTTTAAAAGGTTTTCATCATCATTATAGTTGAGACTCGACTTTAATAAATATTCCACATCATCGAATCACCCCGCACTACTACGAGGATATTCTTTAGTATCACGATCACAATTATTCATGCACTACGGGCCAAGAATAGTTGTGTATTCATTAATAATCATGATCATGCCAACAATCGGCCCATCAATGCACTACTGACCATCGAGGATTTTTATCACATCATTTGTAACATTACGGTCGTGATTACAAGAATAGTCTCTGTCATAATCATACCAAGTCCATCTATGCACTACAAAGCCCCAGGTGACTTTCATCACATCATTTGTAACATTACGGTCATGATTACACCGAATAGTCTCTCGGTCATAATCATACTAAGTCCATCTATGCATTACATACCACGGATGACTTTCAACATAATATAAACATGAGGATGATGACAATGATATAAGAATTCATAAAACAAGTTCAAGAATTATTTTATCCAGGAATTATTAACGTCCAAATTGTCAACACGATACTATTTTTTGTAGAGTAAAATTCAAGAATGATCGGAAGAATATTTCCATGAAAGATCTTGGATGAAACGCAAATATCGAGGATATTCTACTAATTTCATGGAGCATAGAAATCAAAGTTTTAACCAACCGGGTATAATAAAGAATGGAATAACAAAAGAAATCACCACGCATGCGATGATCAAGACACAGTGAGTTATTCCAATGAATAATAAATAACGGAACCGGTCCCACGTAAAACGCACAAAACAGGATGTTCCAATGAGAATAATAATAAAAGGCGGAACCGTGTCCGTAAAACACACGAACGTGGATGTTTCAATGAATAATAGAAGAATGTCACCAAGTATAGGTAAACCACAGCATATATCTGTTATTCCATCGTAATAATAAAGAATGGAATAATAGAAGGATTTCACCAAGTATAGGGTGCCTGGCGTACTGAGTTATGTATAGGGTATCTATCTGCGTTTATAGGTTATTCCAATGTAATAATAAAGAATGGAATAATGTAAGTTCTCTTCATGAATAAGAAAGAATAACACCCTTACTTAGTACAACAAATAATATTCCCTACCTTAGAAGAGTTGAATATTGGAAAAGTGAAGTAAGAAAATACTTTTCTTTTTCTCTATAGTTTCTCTCTCTAGAGTTTCATTGAATTAAGTAAAAATAATGAAGGAATGAAACTTATTTTTATAGAAAAACCGAGGGGGTGGCTCTTGGTCTTAACGAAGGTCAAATGACTCTTGGTAATATTGAAGAGACAACTACTATTTCTTGAAGGGGTAATTAACCTTTGGAACAATCAAGAGGCGCTTAACTCTTGGTAATATTGAAGGACAACTACTATTTGCGAAGGGTAATTACTATTGATGAAGGTAATTACTTATCAAGAAGGTAATTACTATCGACGAAGGTAAATACTATTAATGAAGGTAATTACTATTCACAAAGGTAATTACTATTCACAAAGGTAATTAATATTGATGAAGGGACTCTTAGATGATGACATATGGGCCCCCATAAAATAATCAAACTTACCACAAACGCGTCTCATAATGACTCTTTATATACATCGAGGATTGAATAAATATTACCACAAATCATTTTATTTTTAATCAACACATATTTAATCTTTCAACAATTATTAATCATTTATAACTTGTCGCCTCAATTAATAATTTAATCTTTATAACATATTATACGATGATCTTCTGTGACAATAATTGAATCAATAATATAAGAGATATGATCACAACAATTATCATGTAGTAATAATTGAAAGCGAGAAATGAGTGACTTCTCACGTAAGCATCAATAATCAATATCGTGTGCTACTTATACAACTACGCCATTCATCTTTGCTTTTTACTACTGGGTAGTTCAACGGTTTTGACAGAAACACCTCTGCCGATTATTTTTTATAGAAAAATAATTTTGTCGTTTTCTAACTACGACAATACTTCCGCCGCTAATGGGTCCACTAATGATTGAGTAGTCATATGAATATTCCCCACAAAAAGAATATTCCCCACCAAAACGAATATTTTATAACAACTTTGCTTTACTTTTAAAATTTATAAATATTACCTTATTATAACATTATATCAAATTTATTCCATAATATTCAAAAATAATATTTATAAAAAAATTCATCTTTATTTATAAAAGTGGGGTCTTACAAACAATGAAAGTGATTACGAAGATTTTGCTGAAAAAATTGAAATGCTCTCAAGAAAACTCGAGAGACTACTTCAAAGGAAGAATCAAAAATGTAGCTCAACTCCTATGAGTAAGTCTAAAATAAAACAAGAAGAAGAAATTAGCCAACTCTGTTTCATGGAACTAGAAGACGATGATCAATTTGATGTAACAAATTTTCATGAAACTTTTGAAATATCTACATTTGATTATCTTGCATTAAAAATGAAAATCAACATCTCAAAAAAAACCAAAAGCTCTGCCCTCCCTCTTTAATTGTCTATTTTAATAATTGCGTAAATGAGCTAATGAATATGAAGTTAAGTCACTTATTAAAGAGAGAAAAGAAAATGAATATCTTAAAAATAAAAATAAAGTTTTAAAAGAAAATATGTATGTAATGATGCTTTTAATGATGCAAAAATGATAAATATGCAACATGATGATAATGTAATAAATGCAAAAATAGCATCTTTAAAAAATGATCTTGCTAAATTTGTGCAAGGAGAAGATAACCTAAATGTTATGTTAGAGGCACAAAGGTCTAGTCTTGATAAACAAGTAATTGGATATAATCCTATTACTTAAAAATGTGAAAAATAGAACTAATCACTATTACAAAACAGTAAATAGACAACACTTAAAAAAAATATTGTGGTATTTTTTTTCACAACGTTTTTTAACAAAACGTTGTAGATACATATGAAAAAACGTTATCTATTTAAAAAGGTATTTTTTTGATTTTAAATAGATAATATTTTAAAAAAAAAACGTTGTGCAGGTCAAAAACACGGAGCGAAAAACCGGCCTTAAGTGAAAACTTAAAATTAAAAGATTCTTTTGTCTGTGCTCGTTCAGTTTCGTTCCTTTCTTCAATTGTCTTCGTCTCTTTCAGTTTTTCTCTCTTTTTTTTTTTTTTTTTTCTGTTTTGGGGCTAGATTTTCATTCGTAAGTTCTTAATCTCTTTGGATTTGTTCTAGAATTATACTGAATCAACCCTAGGAGGAACTGGACATAAGCCATAAATCGTCTCGAAGAAACCCTAAAAGGAGGCTAAAATCATGAAGAGCATGAAGCCACTTAAGCAACTGAAGCTCTCCGTACCTGCTCAAGAAGCCAAATCGATCGACTTCTGCCCTCAAATCAGTCGAACGGAGGATTAATCTAAGAAAACCTAACTGGTATGTCCTCGATTTTGAACTATTGCAATATTTTGCCTTTCTGATTGGTGTATATATGGTGTCTCAAGCCCAACTGCATCATACTAGAAATATCTCCTGCCAACCAAGATATAGCGACATCAGATGCTATCAAGCTTGCTAAGGAAGTGGATCCAGCAGGTGGAATCAAATATTCCGTTGCTGCAATAATTCTTGATTTCCTGCCAACCGGTGGTCCGTGAATCTTTGGATAAAATCTATCACATAAGTATCCAGAATCAAATATCGTTCCTTTACACCAAAGCTAATCAATTCTTCCATTTCCTTTATAGTCTCTCCATTACTATTTTTTTTTCTTTTATATAAGTGTTCTGCAATCAGTTTGTTAATTAATTGCATTCAATGTCAGTGCTTTAAGCAATTGATTCTTTTGATATTTTATCTCAAGTTCCTTTTTTTTGTCTACTATGTCATTACTTATTCTTTACTTTCCACAACAGGTCTGATTCAACTCTTCTTTCTTTTTCTTTAATTTTTGGCTTTTTAATTTTTAGTACACATTATCATAACTGTCGGCGTAAATTTAGATAAAATTGGGTGATTGTATGAGTCCCATGATCATACTGAAGGTAATCTTATTTGTGGTGGTTTTAGGATTTTTGTGGGGCTTTGACACAAATTGAAGACGATGCTGGCAGATGTGATTACTAGAGTTCTTGTGTATGTCATTAAATGATGAAGCCCTTCTTTTTACTCTCTGTGATTTTATTAAATTAGTCCAGGTTTCTGAATTTGGGGTTGACAGGATGGTTCTTGGATATGCATATCCCGCGTTTGAATGTTTCAAAACCGTCGAGAAGAACAAGGTCCAGATTGAAGAACTCCGGTTTCGGTGTCAATATTGGTATGATCCTCTTTCTTAAATCTTTATTACTACAAAGTTTCTCGGAAGGGGAACACTCGATCAGTTTCCTTGTCAGAATCATCAGCCAATCAAATATTATAATATCAATTATGTTTTTCTGATTATATTATGTTTGTGAAGATGTGAAAGAATATACTTGCAAAATTTTCAAATCCTAAATACTTTTCAATTAGGAAAAACTCTGGTATGCACTTATTATGAAAGTAGAAAGCTGGTTTGTATCTTACCCAAAGGTTACATCTTGATGCAGGAGAGTTGGCAACAGCAAGAGCAGCATCAGCTGCTGGCACAATCATGGTTAGTTTCTCACCTTTATTTATTTTATTTCTATTTTGTTTATGATCTCAGAATTTTCTATCCATAAGATTGGTATCAAGTCTGAAGCTATGTGTACTTGTGGCAATCAGCAGTCTTACTTTTATATATCAATCCATCATGCAGGAGGAGGAAGGTAAACAAGGCAGGCACCAGGCATGTGCAGAAGTTAGATGTAAGTATAATGTATTTTTAATGATGTTACAATTTTTAATCCCATATGATTATCTAAATTATACATCTTATTTTTAGTGATTATGTTGAATAAAGTTTCCAAGTCAAATAATAATAATTGTTTTTACATAAAAGTCTATTTAGTGATTATTTTTACTCCGTTATGAGTTTGGACTGGTTTGTTTATTTCGAACATCCATTGATTTTTGATCATTCAGAGTTTTGCAGTCTTGATGAATGTAAACCTTGTTTACAGGTTAATCTTGTAAACCTTGTTTACAGGTCGTAATAGTGCGTAGAAATGCCAGATTTCTATGCAGATTTCTATGCAGAAATGCCAGAAATTCCAGATTTTTGTAGTTCAATGTGCTTTTGTTTGTGCTTATACCGTTGTACTCCTCTATAGGTTCTGGCAATAACTGAAGATCTACATGACGTTCACAGCTTGGGGAAAGAGGCTACTGCTATGTTCACAGGTTCTGTGAGAGTTGCATGCGCAAAAGAAATATAAATATGGTAAGTCAGAGGTATATCTACAGTTTAGTTACTGATAATGCTTGACATGCTTCTGCAGTTTTTTTTAACATTTTGCCTGCTTGCTAGTTTTAGTGAATGATGTTGTTGTGTACAGCTATATCATATGTATGTGATAAACATGGATTCTTTCACTGTGGAGTCTAAAAGTACCCATGGCACCTTCTATATCATATGTATGCTCAGTTGGAGTACCAAACAGGCAACACCTTTGCATTCAATTCCACTCCTCTGTTTGTCTTCCATTTTTGAACTTTTGTATGCGTGCATACATTTATGATGTATGTTATTATGAATTAAAACGTGCAGTGAAAATATATGTAGTACAGTAGTAGTATATTATTTTTATGAATTAAAACATGCAGTTTAAAACTAAACTAGACGGACAGCCACATGACAGGACAGGGGTCTTCAAAACAATAACATAAATAAAATTGAATAAACAATTTCTTAAAAGAAAAGTATTAAGTCTATTGTCTATGTATGCACTCTCTCAAATTACTAGTAGTAGGATTCTAAATAGAAGTTTTTGGTTTTTATGCATGATAAATTATGGAATGGTGGTATTCTATCTCTCAGGCATTTCAAGGAGAAAATGCAGCAGCAACAACATAGCAAGTAGGATGAAACAAAGTTGGTAAGCAAAGTGGTAGCAACAAAAAATACTATGGGGCCATTCTCATCTCGGCGGTCAGCTATTTTATGACCTCTATATACATCTGTTGTCTATTTAATCATATCATAAGCAGCCAATATTTTGCTGGCTTTAGTTACAAATAACGTAATAATTGTAATGTACATTTCAAAGATGAAAAGAAAACTGTTCTATCAAGTTAGCTACTTGGGGGTTATGGCCATCTGGATGTGGGCTGCTGATGAATTAGCGAAATGGGTATGTCGTCTCAAGGAAAACATTGTTGATGTAGTAAGTTATAATTGGTGAGAATTACAATAACCCCACCATGTCTATATCAGAATAACATTGTTGATGTAGTAAGTTATAATTGGTGAGAATTACATATTAAGATGTTTTTGGAGTATTGCATAATACTATATGTTAATGCAATATCTCCTCACTGTTCATGTTTCTGTTCTTGCAGGATCAGCAGACAAAGAGAGAAAGGCTGATTCCCTGAAAAATAACTCTACAAGTCAGCAACCTCAGTCCACTTCTCACAGTGGATCAATTGAAACAACTTTTTAGTTTCTGTGGTACAGTTGTAGAATGTAGTATAACTGATTCAAAGCATTTTGCTTACATAGAATACTCAAAACCTGAAGAAGCAACTGCTGCTTTGGCATTGAACAATATGGATGTTGAATGTTGAAATGAATGTTGAAATGGCATTGAACAATATGGATATTTAGCATATTGCAGGTGCATTTGTAATGTAGGTGAAATATATATATATATATTTTTTTAATCTACAACATTTTAAAAACGTTGTGTAAATATGGCTAAACGTTGTCTGATATATTAAACTACAACATTTTTATCCCGAAAACGTTGTGGAATTATACCTTCTACAACGTTTTTAAGCATCTGCTAATTTATGAAAAATAAATCTACAACGTTTTTTTCTTAAAAAACGTTGTGTAATGTGCTTAACTACAACGTTTTAAAAACGTTGTGTAAGGGTGTCAAATAGACAACACCCTTAACCACGACGTTTTTCTGATTGAAACCACAACGTTTTTTCCGCGTTATCTATTTACTGTTTTGTAGTAGTGAATGATAATATTAGAATGATTAATAGTAAACCAAGGTTTAAGCCACTTTATTGTTCACCGTTTGTAACATGTAATAATGTGATTTTAAATGTCATTTTGATTATAATTGTAATAAAATTAAAATAAAGTAAATTTAGGTAAATAAATGTGATTTATATACTACTAACCCAAAAGGACCCAAAAAAAAATTTGGGTACCAAAAAGGTTGAGACATTTGTTCATTTTGTAGATGTCTCAAGATCAAAAAAGAGACGAATAGTACTTTACTTTAAGAGAGTAAGTTACCTATAAATTATTTTGCGGAATCTGTAAGTATCTCATGTTGTTTTTTAAATAGAGTTTTAATTAGATATATTATTATGAAAACTCTATGAATTTCGTATTACAAGGGTTCATAACATCATTTATTCTAAAGTTTTTATTGTGCTAAATGTTTCATATTTAATAAAAATGATAATATTGATAAAAAGTTGAGGAATATATTCATATAATATTTGATGAATTTAACCATGATATGTCAAAAGATGATCATTCCGCAGGAAATGACAATATGAATTGTGAAACCCAAAGAGCTCAATCCAAACAGCCTAAGCCGTCTGCAACAGAAGGAAAAACAAATGAACCAGGAAAACAAACAGAAGAAATCAGACAGTTCGAACCGTCTATTTTAGAAAACAAATCAGACGAATGTTCAGAAACAGAAACTGACACTCCAGAAAGCGAACCAAAAGAATAACTAACAAATGTAAGGCTTCCAAGAACTTCTAGAATTGTGGGAAATCATCTTCTAAGTTTGATCATCAGAAATTTCAACATTAGGATGTCCACAATAAGAGGTTTTGAAGAAATTTATTTGCTACACTAAGGAGCATATCTATCAAGCTTACTATTGGTAATAACAATGTTGATATATAGGTAACAAATCACAAAGGTATTATTTACTTGTTATATTTGATTTTATTATAAGCTTGCTCTAATGTCATTTTTTTATCCTTGTGCTTAGTTTTTTTAATGGGGAGTGATATAACTAAATTGATGATTTATTTGTTTTTGATAATGACAAAAGGGAGAGATATTTGGGTTTGAATTGTTGCTCTAACGTGGTACCTTGATACTTTATTTTGTTGAGGTATGTTGCTATTGAGATACTATATTGTGTTGGAATATGCAAATGATGGTTATTTGGATCAAGTCATTTTTCACTCCTTAATATGCATATATTTAGGGGGGAGTATATAAATCAAATGGCATTATGTATCGTTATCATCAAAAAGGGAGAGAATGTTAGTTTATAATCTTTTGTGATTAATTTTAATTATGACAATATATATTATTAGCTTTGGATTTAAAAATAGATTTTATTTTAATTGCTTGGGATGTTTAAAATAGATTTACTTTATATGATGATTTCTTGGTTGGCCCAAATTTGTTTAACATTCCATCAATTGATAAATTTAAAGGTGTTAGTATTATATATATATATATATATATATATATATATTATTTAAAGAGGAGTCTTTTAAGAAAAATCAACTTGGTTGGATAATTCACTTAGACTAATTCTCTTTTTATATTATGCTATTTAAAATTGTACTTTTGAATTCTTTATATTTTGAATAGCTGTTAAAGAATATATATATCTTTCCCGTTGGATAAATCGGTTTTGTAATGAACGTGAATTTTAAACTCCTTATTTAATTAAATATGTGATTTAATTTTTAATGAGTTAGTTTTGTGAGTCTATTTAAACATTATGTGGTTATGTGAATTTATGAAATGATTAAAGGTAGTCACTAATAGTTTATTTAAATTAGTGGACTAACCCTAAGACTTTAATATCAAAGAATTGATAGGATTATTAATAATTAAATATTCAATTTATTTGAATATAGTGGCAAGATTTGAACATATTGATTAATTGCAATTGTGGGTAATTAATTGATAATATGTTAATTAATAATTATTATGCATAAATAATAAATAATGAGTAAGAGATTAATAAATTAAAAGTAGTTATTATTAATCACTTTGTAACTCAAATACCTATTCACCTTCCCTCTAAGTGTGCACATACACAAAATTACAATACTCACTTTGGAAAATCCAATTCAAGATATTTGGATAAATGATTTAATTTCAATAGTTATACTTCCATAGTTTTGGAAAGATAAAAATCTCTTTTATATATATATATATATATATATATATATATATATATATATATATACCACTCTTTACATGCATATCAATAACTATATAATAATGAGAGAGCATCTTAAATTGAATTAATTTGATTGATTATCATTACTTATTTTGTAGGCTCCAATTTTCACATCAAGGCTAGACTGACTCACAATTATGTATGCGGTTAGATTGGCCCAAATTATCTGCACTCTTGATCATTGCTCACTTAATTATTAAAAAATGCAATTATTATGCCAAATTTGTTACTCCAAGTATAATATTATATCCACAATTACATAAGTTGAGGATTGAGGAGAAAGAATAAATAAATAAGGTAAATTTGTAATATAATCAATTTAAATTAATTTGGAATGAAAGGAGTACTTATTTGTATATAGTACTATTATATTATATCAATCAAAAACAACAAATTTAAATTAAAATGAGTCTCGATTGCCAAGAGGAAAACATCTCACACAAACGTGAAAGAAACATAAAAAAAACTAGCACATGCGTATACAAACTTGCAATACAATTAGAGCTATTAATATATATATACTTGTTAGATGTATGATCAAGTTCATGCCATGCACCCATAACGGAAAAAACAGAAGTAGAAAGTCTGAACAACGTTCACGGGTACATTAGTTATATATATTTCTTTATTTTGGCTATAAACTTACCTTATTTATCCATACGTACTATCTTAATAAATATGAATGCAAACAAAAACCCTAGAAATACAAATATACAATACACAATCTTCTTAATTCTAACTTAAACCCCATAATATATAGTCAAGATACGTTAATTTAATTTCCTATCGTTATAGCAATCTCAATCCACCCTCCCATTACCACTCTTACACAAGACCTCACCAGTACCGGCCGGAGCCTTTCCGAGCGAAAGAAGCCGATACGCATGCAGCTGCTTAAAACCTCATTTTTAGGTCTCCAACAACCAAGACCATTAATATTGGGACAACCCCTAGCTCCAGGGGTGGACCAAGCATGGTTCAGGGGGGCACCTGCCCCCACTGAAATTTCTACTCTTGTATAATATGCAACAAATTTGCTCACTTTTTGGCTTTCTAACTAGACTTGTATACTCTTTATGTTCTTGCTCTAATTAGCTTTATAAGCTTAGCAGGTATTATGTGAGTTTAGATAAATAAAATTTTTTGATTGCAAGTATCTTAGTTTAGATAAATAAAAATCTTTGATTGTAAGTATCTTTTAACAAATATTTAATTACCGCCTGATTTCTTTGTGTAAATTCAAATTATTTGATTCCTTGTTTATTTAAAATATTATTTAGAAACGAATAAAAGAAAAAAATAGAATAAAACATTATTATATGCAAGATAAGTCCATGATTTATTTTCCATCTTCCTTTTCTATTATCTTTCTTTTTTTATTTAACACTTCTTTTGTCACAAAATTTGTCACTTTGTAATTTAATCCGATTATAATTGTACTAAATTATGTTAGTTGGTTAAATTAATGGATGAAAAACCTTGTGAAACACGTTACGTATCCAAATATAACAGAGTATACGATAACTAAGGATTCCTTATAAGAAATTTTGGTAACTTTACGTTATAAAATGTGCTTATAATCTGCATAGTATAATGTTGATACTATTTTGATTTTTATATTTGTTGTTTTCATTTGACTATACATTAGACATTAGTTATTAATAATATACAACGGTGGATATTGTTCTAGTTTTTGAGCAAAACCCAACTCCAATGAAATCTATATAATAGTACATTAGTATCTTACATTTAGCGTGATATTTCTACAACTATTAAAAATGAGATTATCATGCAACAATTTTAAGCAAAGAAACCTCGAAAAATGTTATTGTAAATAATATTTTTTGATTATTTAGTTATGTAATTCATTTTATAAAAAATTTATTTTTAAAGAATTTTAATTTTGAATTTAATTTTTTTAACTCCGCTATTTTGAATCCATCTGTCTAGCTCCAACCAAATATGCAACCGAAGCTGCCACCGCAATTTGAGTCGGATTAGGGGCTTTTGCATTTTGTCCAACTGCATGTTCCATTTCTTTGATCTCTATCATTTTGCGAATCTATACTATTGCCTTGTATGTAAATGGAGACAAATTCGGCGGTGAATGTGGTTAAAGCTCCGGCAACTAAACCTAATAGCCCCATAACCATTAAATTTATTTGTAAGAATTATCCTTGGAATTGAACTATTATATAATCCCAAATCTCTTGTTTATTTTTAAAAATAGATTTGAGACTATTAGTCTCGGGACTTGAAAAGAAAGATTATTTAATATCATATTTAACTAAGTATTATAATTCCTACTATTTGGAATTAAAAACTTATGGACAAAAATATCATTTATTAGCTAAATTTGGTCACATCTAAAAAGTCATCGTGCAAGTTGGGGTCCTACTGACGTTGGCATTTCTCTTTTGATTTGTAGTTTTTATAAAAAATACCAGTTTAGAAGAATTATTTATCCCTCTTCAAAAAAAATAAAAAAAATTCCACGTCATTTTGATCAGGTTTGACTTAGATGGTGACTATTAGTAGATTAATTTAAAAAAAGTGAAAATGATTTACATTTCGAGACTTCCAGATAAAGAAATAGGAATACTTCAAATTAATAATATTTAACTTAATTTGTGTATCTTATCATATTTATCTATATTTAAATTAATGGGAATATAATATCTTTATTATTAGTGGTAAGGGTATGATAGTCCAAACGATAAATTTTTATCCAATCATTTAAATAATTCTGGACAAAACAAACATAACATGTGATTATTTTAAATTATCTCATAAATAATCTCATAAAAAACAAACATGTAACTATAATTATTTAATCCTAGCTAAGATTAATAATTCTGGGATTATAATCTATTGAAATATAGTCCTGAGATTATAATCCTTACAAACAACATGACCTTATTTTCTTTTACAACCGACCCCGTTCCCATCACAAATATGGTTGAGAAGACTAGGCCTTCGTTGTCTCCGAGCACAAATGACTCGTAGCCATTGTGCTCGATCGTTGGGAGTAGTCGAAATAATTGGCCGTTGATCCGGCCTCAGTGGCTTTCACTACTAGGGTTTGTACTTTTAAGCCACAGCTCCATTTTTGTTGTAAAAAGGAGTGAAAAAAAGCTAGGGTTTACTCCAAATGTTTAAGAGAATGAGATTAGATAACTTAAACTTGCAAGACCTAGCTAGTTTATTGGGATGGTTTATATAGAGAAAACTTGACTAAACTTTCTTGTCTTGTATAATTAATATTGGTCAAGCCTTTTTTTGGGTAATTTAACTGGTCAAGCCTTTTGAAATATAGCTACATATATAAGATATTATTTCCTTTTGAAATTAATTCACTTAACATAAATTTGGTGAAGGATATTAATATTATGTACATGGTGGGCGAGTGGGTAGTATTTAATTTACCGGGACGTAACAAACTAAAAGAGGAAATATGTAAAGAGGTACTATAGTTTTATACGTTACTATTAGGGCTGAGCAAGTAATTAAATTGGAACCGAAATCGTACTAAAAATTGTACGAACCGCACCAATTAAAATTACACCAACGGTTCCGGCGTATGTGGCGGTTTTAGGTGGGTTGAATAATCAAATTTACGGTTCCAGTTTGGTTACTAGCCAAAACCGCACGCATAAAACCAAAATCGCACCATGTGTGTGTATGTATGTATTATCTCTAGTAAATTCTAAAGTTACTTTTCACTTGAACACGCTCAGAGAAAACCCCAGTCTTGCATTGTCATTTTTTCACCAATTGAAAGAAGATGTTAGAAGTTATAGAGTCAAAAATTAAGCAATTGGGTTTTGGAATTTGAATTTGTTTGATCGTTATTGGAGGGAGCTTATATTTGAGGTCTCGAAGACTTGATGCATTGGTTAATGTCAATGCTATAATAGTAATAGTCTAATAGATTATTTTTCAAATTAGGTATAGTTATGATTATATTTTATAAGTCCTCCCTGCAATATATGAGATAGAATTTCATTTTATCTCTAGTATATACTTTTAATTTTCGGGAAACTAGATAAACATTCTTACTTGTTATCGAATATATGGTCTCCGTTGTTTTATATAGCGTATGATTTAGTTTTAAAGCATGCTTGATATAATTCTCATTGTCGACTTTGTCACTAAGTTAATTGCTCGATGTACGTTTTATGTTAAATTTTATTGAAGGCTTAGACTTTGTTGTTATTTCAATTGGTTTTGGAACCGAAATCGCACTAATTAAAATTGCACCAAGACACTTTAAAACCGCAAGACCGCACTTACAATCATAAAAGCGGTTTGAGTGCGATTTTGATTTTTCAAACCAAGACTTAAAAGCGGTTTTCTATCTGATTTGAACTTTTAAACCGCACTAAACCGCTTCCACGCCACCTTTTTAATTACTACTAACAATACGTAGCATTAACTGCTCAAATAATTTTATAATAAAAAAAGACCAACATAAATGAAATGAAAATCATACTAGGTCGTTAATTTGTCGACAAAAGTGCTTTGATATGGAACTGTATATTCAAATATTTAATTAAAGAATGAAAAAGAGGGTATGGAAAGATATTTTTGGTTGGAAAAGTGCAAGTACGTGAATATACATGTGGTTGGATGTAAACGGCCGGCAACCAAAAATCGAGGAACAGAAGAAGGGGGAGATTAATAGCCATTATATTATTCCGATAGAAAAATATTTTTATCTTTTAATATTTATCATTTGAGAATTTTAAATAAGAATTAATTATTTAGTTTTTAATATTACTTAAGTATTAAATATAATTTTATTTTTCTCACTATTTTCTATCCAATAAATAACACTCTTTTTTCAATACAAGAACAATATAGACAATTAATATTATTATATTTAATGTTATACAATCATTTTTTTAATATTTATGCACAACTCCCCTTTCTTGTATTGCCACGCATACATTGAAATCGTATCTTGTTACCTATGGGCAAGGAAATCATATTACTCTAGTTACCTATGGGCAAGGAAATCGTATTACTCTAGTTACTTATGGGCAACGAAATCGTATCTTGTTAGGGTTAAGGTTACCTGTAGGAAAGAGTATTAATTTATAGAATTTTCTAGAAAATGGTCACTGTGACGCCCCCAAAACAGGTCCATTCCATCCAACCCATTCCGAGTCGCCAAATACATGGTACAAAAAATAACTACAACTTTATTACAACAATTGTCGTGCAAAATACAACAACATAAATGCTGTGAGTTTTGATACAAATATATACTAACTGTGACTCATGTTCCAACCGTGGACAGCACCTCATAATGACACCTTACATAAAGGTATAGTCGAAAACTGTTTTAGAAATTAAAATCTTTGGGAAGTGCTCAAGGAAACCTTCATACATGGGAGGCCATGCGTCTAGGTTATGATAGATATCATATGGCCACATAAATTTTTCTTGGTTGACCCAATAGACTCCAAAGAAAAACGAGAAGATTACTATCATATTCTTCCCAATGGTGAGTCTTCTCTTGACATATCATTATCTCCACTGTCTCTAATTGAGAATTATACTCCAAACAAACACCAAGATTATATAGGTTGTGCTTGTAAATATACTCAGCAAATGGATGAGCACATCCCTGTCTTATGATGACACGAGGTTGTTGTTAGGTTTGTAATATTCAAGAACGCAATCAAATTGCATAAAAGTGCGGAAGCGTGTAAAAATCAGAGTTTAAAAATTTACAAACCATATACCCGGATCACCTTTATGCGTAATTATTAATTAAACGAAAAGATAAAGAATAAATCATACCCTTGAAGATCGAAGCTTCCTCGGTACAAGTTCACTCCAAATCCTTTCGCGTTCAATCTTGAATCCACCGGGTTTGGTTCCTTCCTTTGATCAACGTTAGCCACCCAAATGTTTGGCCTCTAGAGGTGATCCACCAGGGAAGAAGAAAATTCAAGAAGAAGGGGTATTTGGCTCAAACCCTAGTTTTCTATCTCTATAGAAAAGGGTACTCTCCCAACTATTGGAAATATGTCGTATGTTGAAAAAGTCAACAACCCCCCCCACCCATAATAAGACTCCTCTTATTTATAGATGTGGGCAACCCATCTTAACAATTAAGGAATTGAGTTTTATTTAATTAATTAATTTTTTTTAATTAATTAAGCTCCCTAATCTTATTAGGGATAATTAATTAAACTCCTTTAATTAATTTTCCTTCCTAATCCAATTAGGAATAAATGAGAGTACTTATATTAAATTAATTCCTAAACTCTTTTAGAAATTAAAATAATAATAATTGTAATAATATTAATAAGACTCTCTTATTAATTTATTTTTAATATTTTTAAAATATTAAATAATAAATATTAAGTTATTTAATTTATTCTATCACCATAGATTAAATTAAATATACATAACATATTATTACGATTATGCCATTAACTTCTTAAATAATTATTCTTCCTTTTATGGTGTGACCCTTTTGGGTTCTCCATATTAAACCTATTGTGAATAAATCAATTAGAACAATTCTAATCTTATTTAAATAAATAAATTAAACAATTAATTTATTTAAATAATATTTATTCTATAATAGGGATAAGCCTCCCCAGCGATCAACGACTTTCCGGATAATATAGATTTCAACATTAATCATTAAAGAACCTTTGAGTAAATAGTTACTGTCAATTCAATCCTTCCACCATACATGTCCCAATTAAATATAAGACATGGAATTACTTTAGAAGTCTTATTTTATTTAATTATATGTATTTCGACTCTTAAATGCACTGACTCCAAATAATGCAAATTAGAAACTCCTTTCTAATTTCATTACTGCCGCCAAGAGACTACTTGGGTTGTCATTTATCGAATCACATAGGACATTTCTCTTCTTTTATTAGAAGTGGTAGATTCTTTATTGATCATACATTATCTCCATGTACAACTTATTATACCCAAGCATACCTTTGATATACCCTAAGGGTCTTAAGGAATAAGTCAAAGTATAACTCATCATACACAAGATACTATGATGATCTCAAGTCCAAGGATCACTTGTCTACTATCACTACAGAATTCCTATTGACGAGCAAATAAAACTCCATTAGGTATTCCTTAGCGAGTCACGTTCAATTGAACTTATTCTCTAATAAGCACCTACATACTTGCTTTTAGTGTCTCCACACAAATGATCATGAGATCAATCATCCTCATCCAATGAGCAAGCAACGTATGTACCAATCTATCCGGATTCACTAATCCCCAATTTAGTAATCCAATGATTGGGAACTATTTTAGTTTTAAGCTTTCTAAGAATTTAGATCTCATTAGAATGATCATCATCATTATTCTAAAAGCATTGCTTAAAACTATGGGTTTATCACATATTATAAAACAGCATCATGTAGATAATTAAAAGCCTTTAATAAATTAATACTTTTTATTAATAAATGAATAAGATTGTTACAAAGTATATGCTTTATCATCAAACATGATTGGCTTGTGTGCATACTACTTTCAGTTGTATGTCATTAGACATCTTGTATGATAGTGGCAAAACACCCTTCCAACATTGGGTTCGCCTCACCCTATTTGATTCACCAAATATAACTACTAAATGATGACCACTTGATTCTATTCCTATTACCCGCTTCAACCCACACACTCGTATTACACGAAAGGAATTGTGAAGCAAAAGGGTGAGCACAACTAGCTCAATAAAGAATATCATGACTAAAGATAAATAAATTATCAATAGCCTTCAACAGTAATAAATCAGAGATTTAGAACATATGGTGTGACGCCCCCAAAATTAGGTATACATCACCCATCTTAGGTCACCAGATACATGGTACAGAATTCAAATACAACTTACTAATACAACTAACGTGTACAATACGACAAAACATAAACTGTGAGTTTGAATACAAATATTGTCTACTAGAGATTATACAAACTCAAAAGGAGTCCTCATTACAATTATTATCACACTATTTCACAGAATAGTGAGGACTACTAATGCTATCCTCTGGACCATTACTCTGTTTCCCGACTAGTCCCAGCTATATTCTCATTTCCTGAAGAGAACGGTGAAAGAAAGAGTGAGCTCAACTAGCCCAATGAAAAATATTATGACTAAGATAATGCGAATAAATTATCATTAGCCATCAACAAATGTTAAACCGATAAAATATAATAAACATCAAGTTTAATCTGCGGTGAACCAAAGAATCCATTAAAAAGAGTCAAGTAGAAAATAAAATCTACTATCTTTTATGATTTAAAAGGTTTTTCATCAACATTATAGTTGAGACTCAAATTAATAAATATTCCACATCATCGAATCACCCCCGCACTACTGACCAGGATATTCTTTAGTATCACGACCCACAATTATCCATGCACTTTCGGGCCAATAATATTTGTGTATTCATTAATGTTCATGATCATGCCAACAACTATCCATCAATGCACTACGGGCCAATGAGAACTTTAACCACATCATTTGTAATATTACGGTCATGATTACGCCGAATAATCCTTGGTCATAATCATACCAAGTCCATCTATGCACTACAGGCCACCGTTGACTTTCAACAAAATATAAACATGAGGATGATGACAATGATATAAGAATTCAATAAAACAAGTTCAAGAATTATTTTATCCAGGAATTATTAACGTCCAAATTGTTAACATGATACTGCTTTGTAGAGTAAAATTCAAGAATACTTAGAAGAATATTTCCATGAAAGGATATTGGATGAAGTGTAAATATCAAGGATATTCCACTAATTTCATGGAGTATAGAAGTCGAAGTTTTAACCAACTGAGTATAATAAAGAATGGAATAAAAAAGAAATCACCATGCATGCGATAGATCCATGCAGACGAGTTATTCCAATGAATAATAATAAATAACGGAACCATGTCCGTAGAAACGCATGCATGACGAGATATTCCAACAAAATAATAAAGAATGGAACCAGTCCTAAGTAAGAAAACACACATACAGAGGATATTCCAATGAATAATAAATAACGGAACCCGGTCCCACGTAAAACACATGCAGACAGGATGTTCCAATGTAATAATAATAAAGATTTTAACCAGTCCTGTAAAACACATGCATGTGATGTTCCAATGTATAATAGAAGAATGTCACCAAGTATAGGGTAAACCGCTTTATACAAGTTATTCCAATGAATAATAAGCAATGGAATAACAATGCTTCTCTTTATGAATAAGAAATAATAACACCCCTTACTTTAGTAGAGATTGAATCTTTGCGAAGAGTGTAGTAATGTAATACTCTTCTTCTTTCTCTCTTATTCTCTCTATACTTTCTCTCTCTATAGCTTGAATGAATTCGTGAAAAATAATGAAGCACTAGGCCTCTGTTTATAGAAGATTTCTAGCTTAGCACTTGCCATGTGAAAAAGGCAAGTGGCTTGACGACTGGTGATGTGAAAAGAAAAGTGGTTTGACGCCTGTAATGTGAAACGACAATTGGTTCGATGCCTGTAATGTGAAACGACAAGTGGTTCGACGTCTGTAATATGAAACGGCAAGTGGTTTGACGTCTGGTAAAGGTAATTACTATTGACGAAGGTAATTACTATTCACGAAGGTAATTACTATTGACGAAGGTAATTACTATTGACGAAGGTAATTACTATTGACGAAGGTAATTAATATTCATGAAGGTAATTACTATTGACGAAGGGACTCTTAGATGATGACATATGGGCCCCCCATAAAATAACCAAACTTACCACAAACGTCTCATAACAAACTCTTTATATACATCAAGGATTGAATAAATATTACCACAAATCATTTTATTTTTAATCAACACATATTTAATCTTTCAATAATTATTAATCATTTATAACTTGTCGTCTCAATTATTGATTTAATAATATAACATATTATACTGATGATATCTTGTGACAATAATTGAATCAATAATCTAAGAGATATGTTGCGTTAAATTATCATGAGTAATAATTGAGTATAGGTGAGTGACTTCACGTAAGCATCAATAATCAATCTGCTAGTACGCTTTCTTATGCGAGACATCGCTTGTACTTTTACTACTGGGTAGTTCAACAGTTTTAACGGTAACACCTTCGCCGTTATTTTTATAGAAATATAATTTTGTCATTTTCTAACTACGACAATACTTCCATTGTGGGGTCCACTTAATGATTGAAATTTGTCGTCATTTAATATTCTCCGACAAAAAGAATATTCCCCGACCAAACGAATATTTTATAACAACTTGCTTACTTTGAAAAATTTATAAATATTGCCCACAACTATTATATCAATTTTACTCCATAATATTCAAAAATAATATTTATAGAAAATTCATCTTTATTTATAAAAGTTGGGGACTTACATATGGTAGATGATAAAACTTTTCAACCATAGTTGCAGCGGAACGAGCAATCCATTAGAAGAATCAAATAGACCATAAAATCTATTATCTTCTCCACGTTAAAAGTCCATCAACAATGTTTATCCCTGTAACATTAATCAATAATTCCTATCCACAATCACATGTATAACTCATAATCGTAATTGTTGTTCTAAATTCTTTTTTTCATCCAGGACAAAGATACTTTTCATCACCTGAAACATCAAAGATCATGGTTATACCAAATCACAGTTCATGTTCATAATCATTCTAATAAATTCATCTTTGCACTACGGGCCAAAGATATTCATCAATGCACCATCTTTCAGACTACATGCCAAAGATATTCATCAGAAATCATTCATCTTTGCACTTCGGGCCAAAGATATTCATATCTCAAAGAAATATATAATCATTTCAGAACAATAATTATAACAATGTTGATAAATTCACCTTTGCACTTAAGCTAAAGATATTCAATTATAAATTCAATGGTCATGATCATACCAGTCACAATTTAACTTTTCACTACTGGCCAAAGAGAACCCTAGTCATGATCATACCAATAATCTACCCATCTTTACACTCCAGTGAAAGAGAATTTCAACATCAGGGTTATAAAATTGTTGTATATGATAATAAAATCAATAAAATCAATATATAGTTTTAACCTCCAGAGTAATATTCATAAATCAACTATAATTTGGTTAGAAAAAGAAACCAATTTTGTAGTGAATAGTGACTCGTGAATAGTAACTCATGAATAGTAACCCGTCGTGAATAGTAATTCGTGAATAGTAAATCGTGAATAGTAACTCGTGAATAGTAACTCATGAATAGTAACTCATGAATAGTAACCCCGACATAAAAAAGTTCCAAATTTGATAAAAAGTTCAAACCAATATTTCAACATAATGATATTGAAGAAGTAATATTACTTACAAAGAAAATAACATCCCTTTCAATCCCTTACTATCCCTTACTATCCCTTACCTCAAAAGAAAGCGATTTAACCTGGAATAACTTAAACGAACGAACTTGCAGAGATAGCAACACTCAAGATATCAAAATACTCACAAGAATACACTCGATAATATATGTAAGACCCCAAATTTTTAATAAATGAAATTTAATTTCCTCTATTTATCATTTTGAAATAGTAAGGGTTGATTTGATTAATGTGGTTAGTTATGGGTAAAATGCGCAAATATTTTAAATAAGCAGGCGGTTATAAAATATTCATTATTGTCGGGGAATATTCGTTTGGTCGTGGAATATTCTTGCTGTCGGGGAATATTCATACGACGGCGCAGTCTTTTGTGGGCCCCATAACGGAAAGCGATTGGAGGAAGAAAATGACAAGTATAAGTTGTTTATAAATAACAGTAGTAGTTGTTACCATTAACATTGTTGGAATACCGGTGGTTAAAATAATGATGTCTGGCGTTGTTGCAAGATAAGATTACGATATTTCACCAATTATTGATTCTTACGTAAGAAGGCACTACTCAATAATTGTTACATGAATTCTTGCTCAAGATTTTATTTTATTGATTCAATAATTGTTGCGTTGATATTTTTATATTCTTTGTTGTTTCAATAATTGTCACTACTACGTGATTTTCCATTATCGAAGCAATAATTCATATTATCTGGATAATATTATTAGAAAATATTATTGGTAATGTCTAGAAAGTTCTGTCTAAGGAGAGGTTTGGTCACCTAATTGCGCGCCAGTAAGGAGAAATTCTTATTGGAAAACCCACTCTTTCCTGGGAACGGCCTGGTTGCCAGTACTGTGATTCTGTAATATTATTTGTGAATAATTAATTATTGATTTATATGATGAGGAAAATATTGATTTTATGTGGAGAAAAGTTTTAAAGTGACAATTGTTAAAAAATTGATATTTTATCTTTTCTGATAAAATAATATTTTATTATATTATTATAATATAATAACGATGATATTTTTACAATGAATGTGGGATATATGAGTATATGAGGAGGAAGATTATTTTTGTTGCAAAAGTTATTTAAAACATGTTAAACATGTCTGTGGGCCCATTTCTTGACTGAAATTTGATTATAGCCTGTAAAATCGTCCGTTAATGGATTTCGGTCAATTTTTGTTTGAAATTTGGAAAAACTTTCTTCTGCAAAGTTATAGAGAATTGAATTTCCTATAAAAAATTGCGAGATTCGAATTTTCTGATAAAAGGGCTATTTATTATGAATCATTGAAGTTTCGAAATTCCTGAATAATTGATTTTTGAAAGTTTTAATTAATTTTAATAACAAAAACGTTTTTTTTGTTTTTGTCATTATTAGTGGCTGAATTCAGATGGTCAGATGGTCAGAGTGGGTGTAGGAATTTAATATATATTATATTAATATTTTATTAAATTTTCTGCTTTGGTGTTCTAAGCATTTTCCTATAAATAGGGTGCTTAGGTTAGAATTGAAAATCACACCAGAAACTACAGATTTATCTCTCTATAATATTGAGAGTATTCTTGTGAGTATTTTAATACTTTGAGTGTTGCTATACAGTGTAAGTTCAAGTCATAGCTTATATCCGGTGTTTCAACTAGAAGTACTGTCTTTACGAGGTAAGGGATATTATTTTTTTAAAAAATAATATTATTTCTTCAATATCATTATGCCGAAATATTGGTTGGAACTTTTTATCAAATTTAAAACTTTTTCATGTCGGGGTTACTATTCACGAGTTACTATTTACGGGTTACTATTCCTGAGTTACTATTCACGAGTTACTATTCACGAGTACTATTCACGAAGCATGATGATTTTTTTTGTGAAATTTTTATCTTTTAGTGTTGGAGTTACTATTCACGTATACGGCACTATTCACGTATACGACACTATTCATGAATACGACACTATTCACAGAAAAATTAAATTTTTATTTTTCGTCCAAAATATCTATTATGAATACTAGCTTTGATTGTATCCATGTTTTGATCATTCTTGAATTTTACTCCACTCTGGTTATTTATGAAGTATTTTTGAACTTGGATTGTTTAAAGTACAAATCCTTAAAAATTCTTCTTTTGTTTCACTGGATTCGTTTTCTTTAAAATATTTTTCATCATCCTCAGTCCTAAATGATGATATAACTGAATATCTTTGGCCCGTAGTGCAAAGATGAATGATTTTATGATGAATATCTTTGGCCTGTAGTGCAAAGATGAACAGGTGTTTAGATGAACATGACCAATCGATGAATATCTTTGGCACAGTAGTGCAAAGATGAATATTTGATTCCGAGATATATATTGATTGATGTTACGAGGATAAAAGATGAGACGATGAACTTTTAAATTCATATATAGAAGATAGTAGTTTGCATTCTCTACTTAACTCTTCTAATGAATTATTATTTCCGCTGCGAAGATTGATTTAAAACTTGTTGTCTATTGTATTTTATTAGATTTTTCCTTGTTGAAGACTAACGATAATTTGTTTTATATTATCTTAGTCATAATATTCTTTACTGGGCTAGTTGAGCTCACCCTTTTCCTTGTTGTTCTATTTTTCTTCTCAGGAGGCGAGAATGTAGCAAGTACTAGTCGGGGTGTGGAATGATGGTTCTAGAAGTCGTTTTAGTAGTCCTCACCATTTTTATAAAATAATGTATCAATAATTGTAATGAGGACTTATTTGGGTGTGGATATTGTCTAGATGATAATATTTGTATTTAAACTCACAATTTTTATGTTGTATTAATAAAGTTGTAGTTGTTTCTGTACCATGTATTTTGATGACTAAGAATGGGTGTTGTATACCTATTTTGGGGGCGTCACAATATAGAGAGAGAAATAGAGAGAAAACTTCAGTTTCTGGTGTAATTTTCAATTCTAACCTAAGCACCTATTTATAGGAAATTGCTTAGAACACCAAAGCAGAAAATTTAATATAATATTAAGATAATATATATTAAATTCCTACGCACACTAAATCAGATCCAACATCAGCCACCAATAGTCAACTAAATAAAAAAAACATTTTTGTTATTAAAAATAATTAAAACTTACAAAATCAATTATTTCGGAACTTCAGAACTTCAATAATTCATAATAAATAGCCCTTTTATCAGAAAATTCGAATCTCGCGAATTTTTATAGAAAATCCAATTCTCTACAACTTTGCAGAAGAAAGTTTTTCTAAATTCCAAACAGATATTGACCGAAATCCTTAAACGGACGATTTTACAGGCTATAATCAAATTTCAGTCACGAAATGGGGTCCACCGACACACAAAACATGTGTTAATCATTTAATGCAATAAAAATACTCTTCCTCCTCATATACTCATATATCACACATTCATTGTAAAAATATCATCATTATTATATTATAATAATATAATAAAATATTATTTTATCAGAAAAGATAAAATATCGATTTTCAACAATTGTCACTTTAAATATTTTCTCCATCTATATCCACATAAAATGAATATTTTCCTTATCATATAAATCAATAATTAATTATTCACAAATAATATTACGTAATCACAATATTGACAATCGGTGTAGTTTCCGTGAAAGAGGGGCTTTAATAAGAATTTCTCCTCTTCTTGGCAGCAATTGATTAGTGACCAAACCTCTCCTTAGATGTAACTTTCTAGATATTGCCGTTAATGTTATCTAATAATATTATTCAGATAATATGAATTATTGCTTCGATAATAGAAAATACTGCGTAGTGATAATTATCAAACAACAATAATATAAAATATCAATGCAACAATTATTGAATCAATAAAATAAAATAATCGAATAAGAATTACTTCGTAACAATTATTGAGTAGTGTCTTCTTACGTAAGAATCAATAATTGGTGCAATACCGTGCTATCTTCTTGCAACAACGCGTATTATTCGTGTGTTTTAACCACCGGGTTTTCCAACAAAGTGTTAACCCAGTAATAACTACTGTAGATTATTTGTAAACAACTTATACTTGTCATTTTCTTCATCCAATCGCTTTCAAGCATGGGGCCCACAAAAAAAATCATACTACCATCGTATGAATATTCCCCAACAGAAGAATATTCCATGACCAAACGAATATTCCCAAAGCAACAATGAGTATTTTATAACCACTTTGCTTATTTTAAAAAATTTCATATATCACCCTTAACTTTAAACTTTTATCAATTTAACCATTTACCGAATAGTAATTATAAGAAAAATTGAATACTTTTATTTCATAAAATTCGGGGTCTTACAATCTCCCTCCTTATGAAATTTAAGTCCTCGAAATTTACGTGCACTGGTATTTCAAAAATTGAGAATAACTTGCTTCCATTTCGATTCTATCTCCACCGTCATCATGATTTCTCCATTGCTTCATCTCCTCAGTATTTCGGATATCATTCTGAATACTGACTTCAAAAATAAAAGGTTAATTTAACAAATTAACGTATCACATAATATCCCGATATTATGACCGACCAACAAATAAGCTTAGGTAGGACACCTTTAGCGAAGGATTTACTCATCTCTCCTCCTAGTTCTAATCCCGATCTCCGCCGAGATTATATCCCTAAGCTCGATACCAACTGTGACGCCCCCAAAACAGGTCCATTCCATCTAACCAATTCTGAGTCGCCAAATACATGGTACAGAAAACAACTACAACTTTATTACAACAATTGTCGTACAAAATACAACAACATAAATGCTGTGAGTTTTGATACAAATATATACCAACTGTGACTCATGTCCCAACCGTGGATAGCACTTCATAATGATACCTTACATAAAAGGTATAGTCGAAAACTGCTTTTAGAAATTAGAATATTTGGGAAGTGCTCAAGAAAAGCTAGAAGACCTCAACTTTTATAAATAAAGATAAATTTTTTATAAATATTATTTTTGAATATTATGGAATAAATTTGATATAATGTTATAGTTGTGGGTAATATTTATAAATTTTGCAAAGTAAGCAAGTTGTTATAAAATATTCGTTTGGTGGGGAATATTCTTTTATCTGGGAATATTCATACATTTGGCTCAATCATTAGTGGACCCCACAACGGAAGTATTGTCGTAGTTAGAAAATGACAAAATTATTTTTCTATAAAAAATAACGGCGGAGGTGTTACTGGTCAAAACTGTTGAACTACCCTAGAAGTAAAAGTATACAATGTCTGGCGTAGTTCAGATAGTAGCGCGATATTGATTATTGATGCTTACGTGAGAAGTCACTTAGCTATACTCAATTATTACTATAATAATTAACGCAACATATCTCTTAGATTATTGATTCAATTATTGTCACAAGATTATCATCGTATAATATGTTATATTATTAATTGAGACGACAAGTTATAAATGATTAATAATTGTTGAAAGATTAAAATGTGTTGATTAAAAATAAAATGATTTGTGTTAATATTTATTCAATCCTTGATGTATATAAAGAGTCTCATTATGAGGCGTTTGTGGTAACTTTGATTATTTTATGGGGGGGCCCATATGTCATCATCTAAGAGTCCTTCTTCAATAGTAATTACCTTTGTGAATAGTAATTACCTTTGTGAATAAGTAATTACCTTTGTGAATAATAATTACCTTCGTCAATAGTATTTACCTTCGTCAATAGTATTTACCTTTGTGAATAGTAATTACCTTTGTGAATAGTAATTACCTTCGTCAATAGTAATTACCTTCGCCAATAAGTAATTACCCCTTCGCAATAATAGTAGTTGTCCTTCATATTACCAAGAGTTAATCGCCTTCTTGATTGTTCCAAGGGTTAATTACCCTTCGCAAATAGTAGTTGTCTCTTCAATATTACCAAGAGTCATTTTGACCTTCGTTAAGACCAAGAGCCATCCTCGGTTTTTCTATAAATAAAGCTCATTCCTTCATTATTTCTTACGAATTCATTGAAACTCTGTAGAGAGAAACTATAGAGAAAAGAAGAAAAGTATTCTCTACTTCACTTTTCCAATATTCATTTCTTCTAAGGTAGGGAATATTATTTGTTGTACCCGTAAGGGGTGTTATTCTTTCTTATTCATGAAGAGAACTTCATTATTCCATTCTTTATTATTCTCATTGAATAACTCGTAAAAGTGGCATACCCTATACATAACTTGTATATATGCCAGATACCCTATACTTGGTGAAATCTTATGTTATTCCATTCTTATTTATTCATTTGGAATAACTTTTGTATATGTGGTTTACCCTATACTTGGTGACATTCTTCTATTATTCTCGTCTTTATTATTCATTTGGAACATCACATGCGTGTGTTTTACACCGACGGTTTCCGCTCTTTATTATTCTCATTGGAACATCCATGCGTATCTGTTTTACACCTGACTGGTTCCGCTCTTTATCATTCTGTTGGAATATCCTATCTCGTGTTTTTACACCCGATCCGGTTCCATCTTTATTATTCTCATTGAACATCATCGCTTGCGGTGTGAATTTCACCGACCGGTTCCGTTATTATTATTCATTGGAATAACACATGCCCATGCAAAGTACCGCATGCATAGTGATTTCTTTTGTTATTCCATTCTTTATTATACCCAGGTTGGTTAAAACTTTAACTTCTATACTCCATGAAATTAGTGGAATATCCTTGATATTTGCGCTTCATCCAAAGATCCTTTCATGAAAATATTCTTCTCAAAGATTCTTGAATTTTACTCTACAAAGCAATGTCATGTTGACAATTTGGGCGTTATTAGTTCCCTGAATAAATTAATTCGTGAACTTGTTTTATTGAATTATTATGTCATTGTCATCATCCTCATGTTATATTATGTTATCTTTGCTTACGTGCATAGATGAACTTAGTATGATTATGACCGAGGATCATTCGGTATAATCATGGATTGATATAAATGATGTGACAAAAGTCCTCGGTGGCACAGAATGCAAAGTGATGGATAGTTTTTGGTATGATTATGACCGTGGGTGATTCTAAGATAGTCATGACCATTGATAAATTGATGAAAATCCTTGACCGTGGTACGTGGATGATTAGATATTGTGGTTTATTCATTAAATCGAGTCTTTGTGATAAAATTGATGAAAACCTTTTAAAACCTAAAAGATAGTAGACTTTATTTTCTACTTGACTCTTTTAATGGATTTCATATTCCGTCGCAGATTAAACTGGTTGTCTATTGTATTTTATCGGTTTAACATCATTGTAGGCTAATGATAATTTATTCGCATTATCTTAGTCATAATATTTCTTCGAGCTAGTTGAGCTCACCCTTTCTTTCACCGTTTCTTCGTGAAATGAGAATATAGTTTGATTTAGCCGGGGTGTGAGACCCCAGATTTTATTAATAAAGATTTAAATTTTTTCAAAATAATTTTTTATATTATGGTGTGAATTTGAGATAATATTATAGTTGTGGGTAGTATTTATAAATTTTGCAAAGTATGCAAGTGGTTATATTATATTCGATTGGTGGGGAATATTCTGGTTTAGCGAGGAATATTCGTATAACTACTCAATCATTGGTGGACCCCACAATGTAATTATTGTTTGATTGAAAAACGACAAAAATATTTTATTGAAATAATTCGGCGGAAGTTTTACCGTAGTTATTGTTGAACTACTCTTCGGTAGTAAAAGTACAATGTCTGCTGTGGTTGCATAAGTAGTACACTGTATTGATTATCGATGCTTATGTGAGAAGTCACCGGTTTGATTCCATTATTGTCGATTAATAATATGAATTATTATAATGATAATGACGCTTTTGTTTTATTCAGTATTATTAACGTAATAAAATGTAAACATCTTTTATATAAAATAGAATACTTTATTAAAGTTATTCTATAAATAGAATATATTATATTTTATTATGCATAGTATTAAATAATGTTTTTGCATAAAGGTTTTGCATAGTATTGCATAGTGTTTGCATAGTAAAATGTTTTTATATAAATAGAATATATTATATTTTATTTAAAAGATTTTTCTTTAAATATGGACCGTCAGATTAAAGTAAATCAATCTGGACCGTTCATGAATTAATTCTTATGCATTCCATTTTCCTATAAATAAGCTCATTCCTTCATTATTTTCTTACGAATTCATTGAAACTCTGAGAGAGAAATTATAGAGAAAGCTATAGAGAGAAAGTTATAGAAAGAAGAAGAGTATTCTGCTACTTCACTACTTCTATATTCAGTTCTTTTTACTGGTAGTGGGTGTTATTCTTTCTTCTTGAAGAGAACTTCATTATTCCATTCACTATTATTCTTACATTGAATAACTCCGTAAAAGTGGCATACCCTATACATAACCTCAGATACGCTAGATACCCTATACTTGGTGAAATCCTTATGTTATTCCATTGCTTATTATTCTCATTGGAATAACTCAGATCTGTGGTTTACCCTATACTTGGTGACATTCTTCTATTATTACATTTGGAACATCCTGCTCTGTGTTTTTACACCGACCGGTTCCGCTTTTTTGGAACATCCTGTCTTCATGTGTTTACACCGACTGGTTCCGCTCTTTGTCATTCTGTTGGAATATCCTATCCGTGTGTTTTACACCGGATCCGGTTCCATCTTTATTATTACATTGGAACATCCTCGCTTGTGTGAATTTCACCGACCGGTTTCGTTATTATTATTACATTGGAATAACCTCGCTCATGCGAAAGTACCGCATGCACGGTGATTTCTTTTGTTATTCCATTCTTTATTATACCCAAATGGTTAAAACTTTGACTTCATACTCCATGAAATTAGTAGAATATCCTCGATATTTGCGTTTCATCCAAAGATCTTTTCATGGAAATATTCTTTTGATCATTCTTGAATTTTACTCTCTGAAACAAAGATTATCATGTTGATAATTTGGACGTTAATAATTCATGGATTAAATAATTCTTGAACTTGTTTTATTGAATTATTATGTCATTGTCATCATCCTCATGTTATATTATGTTATCTTTGGCTTACGTGCATAGATGAACTTAGTATGATTATGATCGTGGATCATTCGGTATAATCGTGACTTGATATAAATGATGTGACAAAAAGTCCTCGCCGGCTCGTAATGCAATGATGAATAGTTTTTGGTATGATTATGACCGTGGGTGATTCGGTATAGTCATGACCATTGATAATTTGATGAAAATCCTTGACCGTGTGTATGCGTGGATGATTAGATGTGGTGGTTTATTTATTAAAATTTGAGTCTCGGCGATAAAATTGATGAAAACCTTTTAAAACCTAAAAGATAGTAGACTTTATTCTCTACTTGACTCTTTTAATGGGTTGCTTTATTCCACATGCAGCTTAAACCGGTTTGTCTATTGTATTTTATCGCTTTAACACTCGCTGAAGGCTAATGATAATTTATTCTCGCATTATCTTAGTCATAATATTTCTTCTTGGGCTAGTTGAGCTCACCCTTTCTTTCACCGTTTCTCTTGTGAAATGAGAACATAGCCGGGACGAGTCGGGGAATGGAGTAATGGTCCGGAGGATAAGCATTAGTAGTCCTCACTATTCGCGTGAAATAGTGTGATAATAGTTGTAATGAGGACTCCTTTTGAGTTTGTATAATATCTAGTAGACAATATTTGTATTCAAACTCACGCTTTATGTCGTATTGTACACCTACGCTTATATTAGTAAGTTGTATTTGAATTTATGTACCATGTAAGTGGCGACCCAAGATGGGTGACGATACTTAATTTTGGGGGCGCCACACGGGAACAGAGTAATGGTCCAGAGGATAGCATTAGTAGTCCTCATTATTACGTGAAATAGTGTGATAATAATTGTAATGAGGACTCCTTTTGAGTTTGTATAATATCTAGTAGACAATATTTGTATTCAAACTCACGCTTATATATCGTATTGTACATTACAGCTTATATTAGTAAGTTTGTATTTGAATTTATGTACCATGTAAGTGGCGACCCAAGATGGGTGACGATACTTAATTTTTGGGGCGTCACGGTTGGTATCAAAGCTTAGGGATATGATCCACAGCTAAGAGATGCGAGATAAGAACTAGGAGGGGAGAGACGGGAATTCCTTCGCTAGTATGACCTACCTAAGTTTATTTGTTATTTAATTGGTCCTGTCATTGAGTATAGGGATAATATTTGATATATTAATTAACCCTTTTGTTTCACAATTCCTTCGTAATAAAAGTATAGCCGGGTCGAAGCGGATAATAGGGGAATAGAATGGTGGTCTATAGATGTTGAGGGTGAGGTGAATTTAACTTGGAAGGGTGTTTTGCCACTATCATACAAGATGTCTAATGACATACAACCTCGTGTCATCATAAGACATGGTTGTGTTCATCCACTTGCTGAGTATATTTACAAGCACTACCTATATAATCTTGGTGTTTGTTTGGAGTATAATACCCAATTAGAGACAGTGGAGATAATGATATGTCAAGAGAAGACTCACCATTGAGAAGAATATGATAGTAATCATCTCGTTTTTCTTTGGGGTCTATTGGGTCAACCAAGGATAATTCTGTGGCCATATGATATCTACCATAACCTAAAAGCATGGCCTCCCATGTACGAAGGTTTCCTTGAGCACTTTCCAAAGATTCTAATTTCTAAAACAGTTTTTGACTATACCTTTATGTAAGGTATCATTGTGAGAGTCTTATCTAGGTTAAAGGATAGAAGTCACAATTGGTATCAATATAACGTACTATCCAAGTCTTGGATAAGAGTAGCGATTTTGAATGATATTTCTATCATTAATAAATTTCTTGACGTATTCTTGAAGATTTCCTAGCCTACCCTAGAGCGTGAAATCGAATTTTGTATCGACCAAAGATCAAAAACCCATTTCTTAAACCTCAAATATTTCTTCAACTAAAATGAACAGGTTTATGTGGTTTATGATGAAAGTCATAATAAAAGCATTGGACTAATGAAACTCATGGGTATACGTGGTATTAGTAAGTGTTATGATGAGTTATGTTGGTTAGTATGTGAAAACATGAAAGTTTCTTAAAAATCACAAGGAGTTAAAACCGATTTTGGTAAAAACGTAACATGAAATTCAATTAACCAAATCTCCTATTATATTTTGAATTTTTGAGTGTGTTCAAGTCCTAGAGTTAGATCTATGAGTTACCTAACTAATCCAAGTGGAATCACCGAAAAGGTGTTGTAGATTTTCGTGTGGACCGATTTTATGAAAGGAATCAAAACTTCAAAATGTCCAAAAAGTCACCGCCACGCTTTTGTAAGGGCTTTGTTTTACCACTTAATTAGTGAGAAAAATTCAGGCCTTTTGGGACATAAAAGTATATGGTATAAAGAACATCGTGTCCACAAATGAGCTCATTCCACTTAAAATGAGCAAGTTATGACCATTTCAATATTTATGATTTTCCTCGATTTAAAATGCTATAACCGAAGAGTTCTACAACTCAGATGACCATGAAATTTAAATCGGAGGCTCACATTAACATGTGTAAGGTTCTCGCCAAGATTTGGGAATTTCTGGAGTTAAACTTGAGGTAGCAAATTTCTTAAGGAATTAATTAGAAATTGATTTTTGAAAAATAGTAAATGAATTTTAAAAATTTCGAGAAAATATATATTTTCATCATGGGACTATATTATGCTAAATCCTAGAAAAGAAATATTTTGGGGATGATTTGGTATTTTCATGAAAATAGTTTAGTTACTGTAACATATGAGTTAAATATGTTATGTGAAGTAACAAAAGTTGAAAATAGGATTTTATGGCTAGAGAATCCTATATAGAGTATATGCATATTTTTTGATGAGGGATTTGATCATTGGTGATGATATCTTATGAGTATGGCATTTTGAATGATTAAATGTATTATATGGTAAAGCGTAAACAATTGAAATAAATTGTTTATAAATTTAAAAGTGATTAAAATATTGTTATAATATTAATGATATTAGATTATAAGATTATTAAGTGATTGATAACATGGGGATATT